>APFE031425759.1:41602-53869 GCA_000404065.3 Pinus taeda | reverse complement strand
AAAATAATATTTAATTAAATTATATGATATTAAAATATAAATGATATACCAATAATATTAAATAAATACAATAATTAAAATATACAAAATTAACCAATAAGTGAACATTACAAAAGGATATGGTTTAAAAGGAGGTATTGGCATATGGTTGTACATGAGTTTTAATGGAGGTGAGGGAGTTAATGAGGACTAGGTGGAGGCTCATAGTGGAGTGTGGGCCTTTCACCACTCCACTTCTTCCATTATATTAAATCCTTCCACTTATGTATTAAATGGCATCTCGTGGCTGAGCAAACCCACGGGGTAATGAAAATACATAAGTTTGAATCTCCGTTGTAAAGGTTGTGAGATGATGTTACCATTAATAATTTAATATTAATATATTGACATTAGATAATAAATAGATATATATTTTATTAATACATCTTTATATATAGTATAATATATCTAATCCAATGCGTAGTTATGTTCAATTGTAAAATAATTAATAATTTTAAATAATTATTAATTAATATGAAATGATATTATTTTATAATTAATTAAATAAATTACAATAATTAACTAATTAAATATAATTTTTACATACAAATTAATTTAATAATTTTATAAAATAAAGAAAAGTATTTTTTTTACATTTTAAAATTTAAGTGGTGAAAAAAGTCAATCAAACTTTGAACCAACCTCATTTTTAAAAGTCCAAATTCAACACAAATTAGAGTTACTGGAAAGCTGGCGAGAAATTGCACACAATGAAGTAATCAAAGTGGAAAACCGAGAAAAGTGAAAACCTCTCAAAATTAAAAAAATCAAAGGATGAAAGAAATTATGTGACCAAAATTTACATAGAGGGTCCTTGTATCTTTTGTAAAAAGTTTAAGAGGGGGGGGTGGGGTTTGACCACAACAAGACCCTATGGTGAATCTTAGTTGGGAGGAGAAATAAAGAAAAAAAATGTCAAGATTTGTAATGACATTAAGGAGGTCAATCATGTAATGAAAACTGTGATTCATTCAAATAGCGATGGAGACGGCCAAAATTTAAGTGCCCGTCCATGGTTATTGATAGAGAAGCGAAACAAGGATGTTAAAGAGGTTGTTGAAAAAAATAAATTTCCAACTATATTTTCTTCAAATATAAAAAATATCCTAACAAAGAAAGGTGAATTAGGTGGGGTAAAAACTCATGATTGACATACGTTCATTAAGGTAATTATTTTGGTATATATATGTGTACATTGGTAAAACATCATGTTAGTATTTTTTTCTACCAATTTGAGAATAAATAATGTTTAATATTTACTTTTGTTACAGTATGTTCTACCTCTATCTCTCCTAGACAACTTTGACAACAATGTCAAACAAGTTAGATATGATCTTGGCAAACACATGAGGTAAGTGGAGATTTATGTGCAAAGTTTATTTTGTTCAATAATTTGTTGTACAACTTATATTTGACTGCATGTTTTTTACTTGTCATGTATTATATACCATCTTGTGGAAACCTGTGATTTTGTTACTCCATTTGTAGATGGTTGTGATCTAAAGAAATCAATAAAGAAGATATAAAGTATTGGAGAAAACAAATTCCTCATCTAATGTGTGAAATACGAAAGCATCTACCTCTAATACTTTTCAATGCACAAGAACACTACCTCATACTTCAAGTCGAGGAGAATGAAAAGTGTGGACCTGTACACACAAGATCAACGTGAATGGTTGAAAGGAACCTGATATCGCTGAAGGCTTTGGTCAGACAAAGAACACACCTTGAGGGTTTTATGGTAGAGGGATATATGGTATAACAAACCATGATTTATATTACTCAATACAATCTTGCAATAGGAAAAAGTATTAATGTATTAGATCTCATTTGGGATGTCAACTCCATGAACAAATTTTAAGGGGAGCACCCTATTGACAAGGTTATTCCTCTCTACAGACAGAGACGATCCCTCTAGCCTAATGACTGGGTCTAGCAACTGAAGGGACAATCAACTAGACATCTTCCTAGATTATAATTGAAAAGTAGAACAAGAGAGGTAGCCTACCTTGCTTTGATGCTACTGATTTCACTTGTTGAAATCCTCGAAGTGCTTATGTCACGGACTTGTTCCTTCTTCTTTTAGCACTTATGTACCTGCACAAGTGACCAAGAGACAACAAAGCATGCCAAAACTAATAGCAAATCCAATAATAACCTATTTAGCTAATCAAGGAATGCCAAACCAATAGATACATGAACATATATATTTTGGGAAGTGTTATAGACATATTTGGGCACTACAACTCCAATCACATATGTCCATAAACTAAGGGCTTCTAATCCCCTAAAAGTTTTGTTTCATACCCTAAAGGATCATGGTCAACTGATTACATCATTTCTCAGAAGTTCTCCCTGAAAAACTGCTCAGAACTGGTCAAAACTAGACCATACAAACTGCTCCATGCTAAGGGTGCAATGCATCTCACCTGCTACACACAAAGGGTGCGATGCATACTGAAAAGCCCTTCTGTAGTGTGCGATGAGCGAGAGTAGACAAATGGCAAAGGCATTTTTCTAGGTGGAAACTCATAGAATCTTCTAGAAACTGCTCATATGACACTTGCCTCTCTGAATTCGCCCAGGGATGAGTAAGAGATCATGAAATCTCCAAGTCAGACCAAGAACTATCAGTGAAATGACACTAATCAAAATCCTGGAAGCTGACTCACCCACCTACAAATATATATATATGGATCCCTCATCCTAGAGATCCAAAGGCTGGAATTTTGTATTTTGTAAGGAAGTGTTGTTGGTTTCTCTATGAAGCATTGTATTGTTGGGTGATCTATTTTTTCATGAGGAGAAGAGGGCTTTCATGCTGGGAGGATGGCGCTGGATCAGACAGCTGGGTTGTAATCCTGTCTTCTACTACTTCTATCAATAAAGCTATTTGAGTTTTCCTCCATATACTTGTATCTTTCGTAATCTTGTATTTGTGTATGCCTTTGTATGGTTAATGTGCATCTAATTCTACATTGCTTATGGTTATAGATCTCTATGCTTTGATGGTATTTTTCTTCTTTGACTCTATAGGTGTTCTTTGAAGCGGGACAAGTGAGAAAGGAGTGGCGGAGACCTATCGAAGGAGAGAGGAAACAAGCAAGGAGCCAAGCTAAAGACTGAGGTTGGTACTCTCTGCTTCTCTCTCATCTATTTCTCATAAAGGAAAACACAAGTTACTTTGAATTGTTTGTTTCTAAGATAGCTACCCATCTTAGTGGGACTGGCAGATCTGAATAGACACTAGTTTTCCCGGAAACAAAATGGCGACTCCGTTGGGGAATGAATAGTTTGTTTGTTTGTTTTATAAACTAGAGATGGAGCCTGAAGTTAAGCCAGCTAGCCTTCGAACTGCTTTTTCTATGCAACTATAAAGTAGATCAATGTTGCTTCAGTCAATCTCCAGGTTGGTTATGAACTGAACATTTGACTTGCAAACATCCTAAGTGCCCTAGTGGTAGCTCAAATAACCTCATTAGATCAGCCCCTATACTTTGTGTTTACTTCCTATCATAAGCTCAACCTAAATCCCTGAACTTAGCTGCAAACTGTGAGTGAAAACCAAGCTTAGTCTCATTCGTGGACCATCACACTGTCTCTTACTAGTAGTCTGGATGCATCGCACCTCCCATGTGCTGCAGGTGAGATGCATCCCTGTTTCCCTTAAGGACAGGTGAGATGATTGAGTGAGACTGTTTCTACCTCCAGATTTTGGTTTTTCCTTCATTGTTTTCAGCTCTATTTAGTAGTTTTGTTGTCTATGATTAGTATATCACTGTTGAAACCTTCTTCCTTTACATTATTCAGCCTCCATTGATAAAGAATTGTGAATTTTTTTTATGTATTTTTCCTCATTTACAGTCCTCCTTTGCAAATAGTAGCTTAATCGAACTGTCGTCTTTTGATTTGAAAGTGTCGCAACTGTCGTTTTCAGTCAAGAAAAAGAGTGTCATAAAAGTCTTCCTCTTTTAGATAGTCGATTACACTTTGGCCATTGTATTTGATTTGTATTATCAATTCTTTGAAGTGTCTAAAGAAGTTTTCCATTCAGAATTGAAAGTGTCATCTTAGTCTTCCTTTCATTTTTTGAAAAGAAATTGCTAGAGTGTCACTTTGAGGAAAAGTAGTTCAGATCTATACTTAGTTTTATTTTTGTCATTCTCACATTATGGAAACGGAAAAAAAAAAAAATACATGCATGTGCATTTGCATTTAGACTGCATGCGGAAATTGATTTAGGGAAATTGCATTTAGTGTGTGCTCTCTGCTCTATGTTGAAAGAATTTTTTACTCTTCTTTCCTTAGTAGCTAGGATTTTCATTGCTAAAAGAAAATAAAAGACTGTTTATCATTTAGATTGCATATTTAGGAATTGTACATCTACATCACACAGTGAACCTTGAAAGGCAAACTTCTTAAGAAATATCAACTGTAAAATAAACCTCAATGAACATAAAAACGCTTTGCAACCTAACGCACAACATCTATAAGTCTATGCTAGAGACGTATTCTGGCATCGTAAAGCTTGGTAACTATCATTTTCATCGTAGGTTGGGTGATTCCTCTTCTTTGATGCGAAAAGTGCCAGTATGGACTTGTGCTCCCACGTACTGTCGAGTATATATTGGGAGGCTACAATTGGTTTGGTAATCCCTCTGTCTAGACTTCCAGAGTAGTCACTTTCATTCCTTTTCAAACTCCTTAAAAGAAAAGGTCCATCTGAGCACTTGTCACTTCAGGCTCACTAAAAATCGAAGGCGAATAGAGTCATCTTTAGCTTTTTCTCGACTCTTAAAAATTGAAAAAGCAAGCTGTGTAAAAGCGTCATAAAATTTAATTTAATTGGAATAACATCATTGTTCCCTTGTTGGTCTTAGGTTGAGAAAATGGAGTCCACCAATCAAGGATTTGTTGGAAATAATACTGAGAGGGGGAGGGGGGGGGGGGGGGCGGCGAATCAGTATTATCAAATCAATAAAACTTTTTCATTTCCATATTCAGATTCATATATGCTACTTCAGTTAAGGAAAACCGCGTATATACGCAACTGTGTCTGATGCAACAAGCATATATATAGTAAACTTATAATTCAATTAGTTTCTTCTTAATGAGTGCATAAAAACATTATTAATGGTAAATAGGAGCAATAAAGTACAAAAAATCAACACACATAAGCAATACACATGGACACTAAGATGTAAGGTGGAACCCAATGTGGGTGAAAACCACTTGTTGCAATTTGTCTCTATCTTCTTTTATTAGAAACTTCTTTTTACAATGTTTCTGTACTGGTGAAATCTTACACTAATATGCAGGCTACTACGTGTAGAAGGCTACAACCTTCTCTCATTCTCTAGCTTCTCCTGGAAGGGAGCTACAACCCCCTTAGCTCTTGTACTAGCTGAGGTACTAGTATGAAGGTGCTGACCTACAGAAGGCTACAACCTTCTCTTTTCTTCCAAGGACCACGTTTGATAAATTTTCAGACTGGATCCACGAATAAATTCAATCAAACATTAGGAATATCAATCAAACTCCTTTGTACAAACCAATACTGAATCAACCAATAACTTCTCAAAATGTTGTAACCAGAAAACAATAACAGTAACCAGACACCAATTCTGAACCCAGAACACTGCAGCAATAAACGGAAGTAGCTAAAACATATTTCATGGGATGTACACTAATTCAATATGTAGAACCTGCGTGCATACGCGTCTAAATCAATCCCAACCTGCGTATACACCATTTTAAGTTAGTGAACCGGTGTGTATATGTGCCTCTGCTGCACTAAACCTGTGTACAGATCTATAAAATATAACTTTACCCTTTTCACTTATTCAGACATCATTTATACCTAGATTATCATATTTATAGATTAAGTCATTCGCCAAATATAACAGATCAAAATTACACAAAGATACTTCTCTTCAAGCCTTAATATCTTGACCCATTAATCAAACTTATCCTTCTCCTTGCACTCAGGTTCCTCCTTGATTCAGATCTAGTTATGCACCACAAACCAATCACCAGTATCCAGATATTGCTCCACTTAAGATATTCAACACTTGACTCAAAACCCTTTCGAAATGATCTCCTGCCCCTTTTATAGTCTTAGACCTTACTCAAACCATGGTCCAAAACCATTGAGAACCAATACTAGGGACTCAATACCTGGGTTCAACACTTTGGATGCAATACCAAGGACAAAAACCATAGGTTCAAATATGTTGGACTAAATACCATGGACCAAACATAAGTTTTCCCACATGTACACGCTTTTCTTTGCATGAAAGTGCATGTATACGTATACGCGCCTTATGACCGGTAATCCCGTGTGTATATGAAACTTTGTTAAGAGGAACCTGCGTATACCTCATTTTATTTTATTCTGAGAGCCTGAACTATGATCTACCATTTGAGTGAGTTGCCATCAAGGACAACACCTATGTCATAGAGCCAAACCTGTGTCATAATGCCAACAATATCCCCCTTGTGACTTGATGGCAACCCCAAGTCACTCACTTAAAATCATTATCCCCGTTTAACATCAAGGGCAAAGGGTTATGCTCCCCCTGAATACATGTTGAATTCTCTATTCTGCTGTGCTGTCCAAGCTCCCCCTCATTGTAGGCAAGGTCTTGCAAGAAGATGTTCTACAAAAGAAACATGACTTTATACATTATAAATGACCTTCCTACCACCAAAGACTCATACATACATCAATCTTCCAACCAAGTGGGGATACACCAAGAATTTACACATGATAAAACAAGAACATTACTTCATCCATCCCAGGCATAGTGGGGAAACCAAGATAAGCCGTTACATGACCTTGATAAGAAAAGAAATACATGACATAGAGACAAAATATCTACAACAAGACTATGACAACAACTATCATCAGCAGCATCTGTCAATCATTATTCAGACCAACAACCATGTTCTCCCTCTGACCTATTCCTCCTGAAACCAAAACATCTGTGAGATTGAACCAAGAACTTCTAATATAATGCCAACAATGCATTATTAGAAGAATATATGCTCCCCCTGAACCTATGCCACATGGTCTCTGTCAGACCCATATCAGACTTTTTTCATCCAGAGCCTAGCCCACAGAATGTCTTCAAACCAACATATATGCAACTGTATCTTCATAAACTGGCGTATGTACGTGGATCCTCCTCATGAAACTCGCGTACAATGATTTTTCTATAAAACAGACAAGATTCAACAGCATGATGATGCATCAACTACCCCCAACTTCTGTTTAAGGTATTCAAATGTCTCCCTGGGTAGTGGTTTGGTGAGTATATCAACAACTTGTTCCTTAGAGGGAACATACTCCAATTTAACCTTTTGTTCAAGCACTTATTCCCGGAGAAAATGATACTTGATAGGTATGTGCTTAGTCTTTGAATGCATTATAGGATTCTTTGAAATACTTATTGCACTTGTATTATCACAAAAGATGGAGATAGGCGGAGTACAAGCAATTTGAAGGTCTTGCAATGTTTGCATCATCCAAAGGAGTTGTGTGCAACAAGATGCAGCAACCACATATTCTGCTTCAGTTGTCGATAATGCAATTGAACTTTGTTTCTTGTTGAACCAAGATACTAATCTGGAACCCATAAAGAATGCACCACCACTAGTGCTTTTTCTTTCATCCACGCTTCCTACCCAATCTGCGTCTGTATATGCATGAAGTGTGAGATCTGTATCTCTAAGATACAGTAAGACATAGTTTTGAGTTCCTTGAAGATACTTGAAAATTATCTTAACTGCCTGAAGATGAGTTTCCTTTGGATTTGCCTAAAACCTTCCAACTATTCCTATTGCATGCATAATGTCTGGCCAAGTACTTGTTAGATAGAGCAGACTACCAATCATGGATCTATAGGTTGGTTGATGTACTACTGTTGATTCATCATTTGCGTTGAGGCTGCAACATGTTACCATAGGGGTACACACTGGTTTCAAATCCCCCATCCCATATTTCTTCAAGATCTACTTGAGATACTTGGTTTGTGATAGGAAAATGTCGTCTTTGTTTTGTTGGACTTGTAAACTAAGAAAATATGTGAGCTCACCAAGTAGGGACATTTCAAATCCTTTTTGCATCACCAAGGCAAAGTTTTGACTCATGTCTTCTTCATTACTACCAAAGATGATGTCATCAACATACACAACAAGTATTAGCAACTTATCATTGTCAATTTTTATATATATATTGTTATCTATTGATCCTTTTGTAAAACCTTGTTGATGGAGGTACTCATCCAACCGACAATACCAAGCCCTTGGAGCCTGTTTAAGGCCATAGAGAGCCTTTTTGAGTCTGCATACAAGTTTTGGATCATTTCGAAGAATAAACCCATCTGGTTTCTCAATATATACTTCTTCATCTAAGTCTCCATTTAGGAAGGCAGACTTCACATCCATTTGAAATACTTTGAACTTTTGGAAACTAAAAAGAGCAAGGAACATTCTTAAGGCCTCAAGTCTAGCAACTGGTGCAAAATTTTCTTCAAAGTCTATACATTCTTGTTGAGCATACCCTTTACAAACAAATATGGCCTTGTTTCTAATCACATCTCCATTTTCATTTAGCTTATTTTTTTATATCCATTTTGTTCCTATGACATTCTTATGTTTTGGTCTAGGAACCAACTCCTAAGTGTTATTCTTTTCAATCTGCTCAAGTTCTTCCTCCATGGCCTTGACCCAGCATTCATCTTTGCATGCCTCTCTTACATTTTGTGGTTCAGTGGAGGAGAGTAATGCTAGATAACTTGAAGCTTCTGAAATGGTTCTTCTTGTTTGTACACCTGCCTCTTTCTGCCCCAAAATTTGGGTTTCTAGATGATGAACGTACCTGGATAGAGTCTTTTCTTCTATTCTTATCTGTTCTTTTGGTGCCTTATGGGTTTCTTCTTCATCATGAATCTGATTTTATGTTGAAGGATAGTCTTCATCATCTTTGAAATCTTCATATTTTACTTGCCTAGGTGTGTTCCCTTCTTCATCAACCACTACATCAATACTTTCAACAATTTTTCCAAGTCTTTTATTGTAACACTTATATGCTTTGCTGTGGGGAGAGTAACCGAGGAGAATGCCTTCATATGCTCTAGGTTCAAACCTGCCAAGGTTTTCAACAGTGTTTTTGATGTAGCATTTGCTTCCAAAAATTTTGAAGTATTTTATTGTGGGAGTCTTACCATACCAAAGTTCACGAGGAGTCTAAGTGCTATTTACCCGGACATTTGTCTTGTTGATAATAGTAACTGTAGCAAATGGGGCTTCACCCCAGAAGGTTGCGGGACTTCTAGACTCATCAAGCATAGCACGAGCCATTTGTTGAACCGTTCTATTCATCCTTTCCCCTACTCCATTTTGCTGAGGGGTCCTTGCTGTAGAGAATTACCTTCTTATTCCATGTTCTTCACAAAAATTAAAAAATTCATCCGAGGTAAATTCCCCTCCTCGATCAGACCTGAGGCATTTGATTCTTTGATCTGACTCGTTTTCAACCAAGGCTTTGAATGCTTTGAACTTATCGAAAGCTTCGTCTTTATGCTTCATAAGTCCTATCCAACACATCCTAGAAAAGTCGTCAATGAACAATATAAAATATTCTTCTCCTCGAGGTGACCTTTTCCTAGATGGACCACATACATCAGTATGGACAAGTTCAAGTGGCCTGCTAGCTGATCCTTCCTTTTTAGGAAAATTAGTTCCGGTTTGCTTACCAAACTGACATGATTTGCATATTGTATTGTCTAGAATTCTAATGTCAGGGAGATCACAAACCGCCAGATATTTGCATGCTTTCCTTATCTGAGAGAAGCTTAGATGCCCCAATCTTTTGTGCCATAGCCAATGTTCATCATTCGTGCTTAGATAGCATTGTTGTTGTCCTCCCTTGAGTATGCATAAATTATTTGGAGTTCTTATGCCTTTGATCATTGTTTCTCCTGTATCAAGCTCATGAACGATGCATCCATTTAATCGAAATATTACTTCATTTCCTTGATCATACATTTGACTGACACTCAATAGATTATGCTTTAAGCCATCAACATACATAATGTTTACAGCCTTGACCTTTTCTTTTAAAAGAATAGAACCTTTACCTTTTATGAGTGCAGGGGTGTCATTTCCAAATGAGACCTTCTTTTCCTTTTCTAAGGAACTATATGACTGAAGTTTTTCTTTATCACTTGTCATATGTTTTGAGCATCCACTGTCTATGTACCATTGATTTTCCTGTCCTTCCACATATAAGGCTATCCCACATCTTTCTGGTTGTGATTCTTTCTTTCTCCATGTTTTAGGATTCAATGAAACTTTTTGCTTTTGAGTTGTTTTCCGAAACCTACTCCATTCAGAATCTTCATGACTGAAGTTGTTACAAATAGAACATTCTACTTCATTCTCAATAGCAGAAAAGTTATTGTAGGTCCTTTTCATGATCCCAGTCATACTCCTTTGTTTTTTAGCTTCTCTAGTCATGATGGTCTTGTAGGCAACACATTGAGTAGATTTGTGACCAAAGTTATGACAAGAGAGACATTGGCCATTGAAGAAATTTCTGCGATTATCAAACCTACCAACCCAATGATTGTAGTTTCTATTGACATCCATTCTTGGGGCAAATTGAGAATGATTTACCTGCGGTTGGTTGAAGCTTATGTTAATCCTTGAAGTAGATTGCCCCTGATTTAATTGGTAATCTTTGTTCATTCTTGAAGCAAATTGTCCCTGATTTACTTGGTGATCTGCATTATGCTTTTGTTGTCAATTGTCAACCTGTTCACTTTTTCTTGTTGCATCAAGATAACTTTTGGAGGTGGATGGCTTCTGTGCTTGCTTTTGTGCTTGAGAAGCTTCTTTGGTATATCCAAGACCTATCTTGATTAGAGGAAAACACTGCACTTTGATAATCTTATCTAAAGTTTCAGATCCTTTAGAAAATATAATATTAAGAGCTTTTGATTTCTCAATATCTTTTCTAAGTCCCATAATTTCACATTCTAACTTTTCATTGTGTTTTTCTCGTTCAACAAGTTGGAATTTCAGAGTATCTATAATCATATTCTTTTCCTCCAAACAAATTTTGAGTTTAGAAATTTCTTCATAGAGACCTTCTTCATCTATGGCATCCAATAAATCATCATCTTCAAAAGCCATCAAAAGTCTATAATCATTACGTTGTTCATCTTCATCACTATTTGAATATCCATCACTGTCTTCATGTGTATAATAGCTCTTCATACTTACATTATGTTTTCTATTCCATCTAACTGGTTCCTTACCTTTGTCAAGTTTATCTTTATGAGGACACTTTGCAGCATAATAACTGACTCTTCCACAAGCAAAGCATTTAAAAGGCAACTTATCTCTGAATCTTCCAGTTCCCTGTTGAAGGTTCTTGACAAAATTTGATTCTTCCTCTTCTTCTGACATATGTCTTGACTCATTTTAATCTCCTTTTCCCAAGGCTTTGAATGCAACTTCTCCCTTGTCTGATGGTCCCCCTTTCCTCATTTCGTAAGAAGTTAGGATTCCATGCAGCTGTGACATGGTAATGCTCTGTAGATTCTATTTTTCTTCTATGGCAAAAACTTTTGAATCAAACTTAGGAGACAGAGATCTTAGAACCTTTTCAACTAAAACAACTTCTTTTATTTCTTCACCCAAGTTTTTCATACAATTAACAATCTCATCTATACGTAGGAAATAGTCAGCCACGCTTTCATCATTGTGCATTCTGAGATTTTCATATTGAATTCTGAGGGTTTGTAGTTTTGCTTGTTTTACCTGTTCATCTCCTTCATAGCTCAGAACGATCTTGTCCCATATTTCTTTTGCGGTTATGAGCTGCATAACCTTGACAAATTCTGATTGAGATAGAATCCCTAATAGAGTATTGTTAGCCTTTGCATTTTTTTCATATTGCTTCTTACCAGGCATATCTGTAGGAGTTGCTGATGGAAATATGTATCCTGTTGCCACAATATCTCAAACTTCTATATCAAGAGATTGAAGATAGGCTGATTCTTACCTTCCAATAGATGAAGTTGCTCCACAAAAATTGGTGGCCTGATTGATGCTTCTTTTTCGTAGTTGCTCATGATGATAGATCTTCCTTCAAGTGATCAAGCTTCTTCTGAAGGACCTACTCTGATACCAATTGTTGGAAATAATACTGAGAGGGGG
>APFE031425759.1:14434-40961 GCA_000404065.3 Pinus taeda | reverse complement strand
GGGGGGGGGTGAATCGGTATTATCAAATCAATAAAACTTTTACATTTCCATATTCAGATTCATATACACTACTTTAGTTAAGGAAAACCACGTATATATGCAACTGTGTGTGATGCAACAAGCGTATATCCAGTAAACTTATAATTCAGTTAGTTTCTTCTTAATGAGTGCATCAGAACATTATTAACAGTAAACAGGAGCAGTAAAGTACAACAAATCAACACACATAAGCAATACACATGGACACCAAGATGTAAGGTGGAAACCCAATGTGGGTGAAAACCACCTGCTGCAATTTGTCTCTATCTTCTTTTATTATAAACTTCTTTTTACAATGTTTCTGTACTGGTGCAGTATTATACCAGTACGTAGGCTGCTACCTGCAGAAGGCTACAACCTTCTCTTGTTCTCCAGCTTCTCCTAGAAGGGAGCTACAACCCCCTTAGCTCTTGTACTAGCTGAGGTACTAGTATGTAGGTGCTGACCTACAGAAGGCTACAACCTTCACTTTTCTTCCAGGAACCATGTTTCATAAATTCTCAGACTGGATCCACGAATAACTTCAATCACGCATCAGGAATATCAACCAAACTCCTTTGTACAAACAAATACTAAATCAACCAGTAACTTCTCAGAATGTTGTAACCAGAAAACAGTAACAGTAACCAGACACCAATTTTGAACCCAGAACACTACAACAATAAACAGAAGTAGCTAAAACATATTTCATGGGATGTACGCTACTTCAATATGTAGAACCTGCGTGCATACACATCTAAATCAAGCCCAACCTACATATACGCTATTTTAAGTTAGTGAACCGGCGTGTATACGGGCCTCTACTTTGCCAAACCTACGTACAGATCTATAAAAGATAACTTTACCCTTTTCACTTATTCAGACATTAGTTATACCCAGATTATCATATTTATAGATCAAGTCATGAGCCAAATATAATAGATCAAAATTACACAAAGATACTTCTCTTCAAGCCTTAAGATCTTGACCCATTAATAGAACTTATCCTTCTCCTTGCGCTCAGGTTCCTCCTTGATTCAGATCTAGTTATGCACCACAAACCAATCACCAGTATCCAGATCTTGCTCCACTTAAGATATTCAACACTTGACTCAATACCCTTTCCAAATGATCTCCTACCACTTTTATAGCCTTAGACCTTACTCAAACCATGGTCCAAAACTATTGAGAACCAATACTAGGGACCCAATTCCTAGGTTCAACACTTTGGATGCAATACCAAGGACCAAAACCATAGGTTCAAATATGTCGGATTAAATACCATGGACAAAACATAAGTTTTCCCACATGTACGCGGTTTTCTTTGCATGAAAGTGCATGTATACATATACACGACTTATGACCGGTAATCCCATGTGTATACACGACTTTGTTAAGAGGAACCTGCGTATACCTCATTTTATTTTATTCTGAGAGCCTGAACTGTGATCTGCCATTTGAGTGAGTTGCCATCAAGGACAACACCTATGTCATAGAGCCAAACCTGTGTCATAATGCCAATAGGATTTCCCCTTGGGGGGAATCCTAGTCCTTTCTCTTCTTGGGGAGATATTGGTGCTCCATACATGGCTACATTGTCCCTTCCAAGACTCACAATTGGGCTGCCAGTACGGCTATTCTCAACCTCTGTCGTTCAAAACACTGTAATTCCTAAACAATCAAATCAGCAACAAGATGATACTGAAGTAGCTCCACCACCTTCCACTTCGTTTGTTTCTCCATCTCCTTCTTCCTCTTTGCATGGTGAAACTAGTAACACTAAAAACTAAGTAACTGAGAAGAAGAAGAAAGGGAAGGAGAAGAAGAAGAAGAAGCCAACGGAGAAAGGGGGAAACTAAGCATCGTTTGGCGAAAATCTACACACTGCACCTTCCAAACTTAAATCTCCATGTGTCATTTGCAAAGGAGACAACTGCCATCGAGATTGTCCTGGCATCCCGTGGATCTTGAGAAGCTGGTCTCCCCACTTGCACAATCCGGTGTCTTTAACCTCTGTTGATCATGTTGAGAGTACACCATCAACTAGTGAAAATGAAGTCAATGGACAAAAAGGAAGATCTAAATTTCCTTGTAGGTTGTGTGAAGGTGATCATGCCCTCCACCGTTGTCCTTTTATGGATGAAGCTAAAAGAGTCTTAGATAACCGTCCTGCTTCACCACAGCGACTTCCACCTGGATACAAGAAACTCTTACCGAGTCCATCGCTAGTTGAAAATTTTCCTGACACACCTCTGTTGTCAGTCGAAATGCCTAACATTGAAAATAAACCCTCTAGGTCCACACCAGACCAAAGTCAATAGGTCGAGATGGCAGTCAAGCCAATCTTGTCTTCAGAAGGTCCATCTTGAAATGATACAGTCTCCAAAGAGAATGAGAACTATACCATTCAAATTCTTTTTGTTAACACAAAATCTGATGAACATGGGGGAAATCTACCCATTCCTTTACCACAAGAAGGAAGTTCCTCAGTTCAAGAGATTCATCCAGCCATTTATTTAGTCCCTCCTCCAAGCAATCTAGTCATTTCCTTTGATTGGAATCTACTAGCGAGACCCCGCCTAACATCTAATGTGTCATTCCGAATCATAGTACAAGCTTACAGAATGATCATGTCTGGGACTATCATAGATGAAGGGGATTCTATGAGTATCCTTTCCTCAACTACTTGGAAAGCACTTGGTTCGCCATCACTTCTGCTTGAGATTCGAAATTTGTCAGGCTTCAATAAAGGAACCAGTCGACCATTAGGGATCCTTCCAAATTTGCCTATAACTTTGAGAAGGAAAACCATTCATCTGAACGTGATGGTAGTCCAAGGGCCACTAGATTACAATCTACTCCTTGGGTGGGACTACATTTACAGCATGGGAGCTATTGTTTCCTCACTCTTCCGGGTGATGTGTTTCCTGTATGAAGGCAGAATGGTCCAACTCATTGACCAACTTTCATTCCCTGGTTCAAACATGACTACTAGTCAAATTCCATCCCTAAATGGTCTTTTTGCATAAGGAATGTCTCATCAACCTCTAGTCTATCCACCTGATGATCGTGAGTGATTCGGTGAATGTGTCGAACCCAGGGGGCATGCACCCTGGTCTACTTCGGTAGAAAAGACCCCTAATATAAGATAGGTTTCTGTGTAGGACATATGACTAGTCTGACACACCCGTCTGTTTAGGATATGGGATCAGTCTGGAATATGATTCCCTTGTCATAGGTTATGTGATTGGAAGTGGATCCACACCTTTCACCTTTGTCTATTTCGATGGACAGAGCCAAGGAATTGTTTTGTCTACAATGTGGACGAAACAACCTTGCTTTAATGCAAGAAATTCCATATGGTAACTTGGAAACTCTCATTTCTCTTATTTGGGGGCATGCAAACCTTTTTTACACAAGTGAAAAGTGACCAACACAACATCAACTGCTTAGGTTAGGTGATTGGTCTGATCCACCATTCACCTTTGCCAGGACTGGTGGCGACGGTAAAGCAAAGGAAAATTTTTGTACGAAACTATCCTACCTAACCCCAATAGCTCATTAACCCTTAGGAAAATAGTTGGTCGTTCCTAGCTTGCATACAAAAGGCTTCCGAGCAAAGTTTCGCATAGGACAAGATCCCTAAAAAATGAACCCACTAATGAGAGACATCCTTAAAGACGACTGGCATGAGCGAGTTTACACGAAGTTCAAGCTCATTAAAAAATAAACCTAGCAATGAGCATATGTTTCCCCAAAGTTCAAGCTCATTAAAAAATGAACCCACCTTTCACGAGCAGGTTTACACGAAGTTCAAGCTCATTAAAAAAAAAACTAGCAATGAGTATATGTTTCCCCAAAGTTCAAGCTCATTAAAAAATGAACCCACCTTTCATGAGCATGTTTCCGCGAAGTTCAAGCTCGTTAAAAAGTAAACCTAGCAATAAGCATATGTTCCCCCAGAGTTCAAGCTCATTAAAAAATGAACCCACCTTTGGTAAATAACCTTTGTGATCACATTGCTATCAACTTTTGAGACTTGGTCATGTTCTTACCATCACCTCCACTTTTTAGCCGATCATACACCTCCACTTGATTGTTTACCCTTTTTGGGAACAACTGCGATGAGTAATTCTGTTAGCCACCTTATTTACACTGCCATGATTGAAAAGTTCCAAACTTACTTGGAACCAGCGGCTACCCGAAAATATCACTCGTTCCTAAAAAACAATTCTCTTTTAAGCTCTTTTTAGACTCATAAAATATGAAAAGATTGCCGAGCAATTGGCCTCTCCAGCTCGTTAAAGTAATTGGAAGTGCCATTCCTCCTCTATATTTTAATCTTTTTGGACCTGAGGGATCATTACACAAAAATATTGAGCGCTTGTCTTTTTCGGCTCACTAAAGTGATCGTAAAAGTCATCCTTTTCATATTATTTTATACTTTCTTAGACTTAAGGGATTATACTACGAAAAAGGACTACTGGAGTTTCCTTTTTGTCTCCTTTTAGAATCTCTAAAACTGAAAAGGACCAAGTTATCTTTATCATTAAACTCGTTAAAAAAATAGCAACAAACTTGTCCATACGGACAAGAGCGAGTTTCACTATCACTAGGCTCACTAAAACATAGCGGCAGGTTTGCCCGAAGGGAAAATTATAGAACAAGCATATGTTATCCTCCTCAAGCTTGACAAAAATAAAGAGGTACTAGTCAGAAATGACTGCGGAAAAAGGGAAGAAAACTTGAAGAACTTCATTGGTAGCAGGTCGCTCTTGAACATGACACTTTCACTGCATCACCATGATTGAGTCGGGTTGGGTTATTCCGTTCACCGGTCATATCACCATTGGTCCTCCGTACCATCCATTTTTCAGGTTAACACTACCAATCCATTTCAGTGTCACCAATATGTTCAAGAGAAGTCGCTCAGAGAATTCACCAACCCAGCTAATTCCTCATCCACTACAATACCTTCGTGCTCCATTTTTCATGACCGCCACCCTGAACCTTGTATCATCATATCGTTTTCACCTCCACAAAAATATTTGCTCTGTTTCGTGTTGTAGAGGTGGGATTCATTAAGGCCCTCCTACGATAGGTCACTTCTTGTCGACATCAGCTCATTATCCAAGAAGTTGACTTAGGAACAACCCTTCTAGTACTTTGAAGCTTGCATGCCTCAATGGCAAGTTTCTCACTTCCAACGACAGGTTTACATCAATGGCCTTTGACTGAAAGATTTTGCGTGGTGTTCAACATCGACTGATGCATTCACACCACGTGAATTATACTGCAGTACCTTGAGGGTCATTATCATTATTGGCGATTCCTCTCACGCCTATTAACAGCTTACATCATTGGCTGGTAATCAGGCGATGTCTTTCCATGTTCGACACCAGAACATCTTTTCACATGGATCGACTTGTACTTCAAGTGAAGATTGAATGAGTTTGAAGACCCTGAATCTAGTTTCATCCATCCAAGTTGCGATATATTCAGGAAAATAAAGACATAAAATGTACTCCATAGTTGCACAGATAATCATCCAAGCTAAGGGATGATGGCTCTACCAGAATCATTAGTCTGCCACACAGACGATTGTCTGTCCTATGTACATGAAAATGAATTTATAAAGCTGAGCATGGGAATGCCTGCCTTAGCTAGATCATGAAAATATTATGAAGATAATGTATTGTATTATATCTTATTACAGGTCACCTTCCAATTTGAAAAACCTCAAATCCTCATGATAAAGCATTTCACCCGACATCAGAAGATTTACGACCTCATGCTTTAGGGGGAAACTGTTATATACATATTTGGGTACTGCAACCCCAATCACATATGTCCATAAACCAAGGGCTTCTAAACCCCTAAAAGTGTTGTTTCATACCCTAAAGGATCAAGGTCAACTGATTACATCATTTCTCAGAAGTTCTCCCTAAAAAACTGCTTAGAACTGGTCAAAACTGGACCATATAGACTATTCCATGCTAAGGGTGTGATGCATCTCACCTGCTACACACAAAGGGTGCGATGCATACTGAGAATCCCTTCTGTACGGTGCGATGAGAAAGAGCAGACAAATGGCAGAGGCAATTTGCTAGGTGGAAACTCAGATAATCTTCTAGAAACTGCTCATATGACACTTGCCTCTCTGAATTCGCCGAGGGATGAGTAAGAGATCATGAAATCTCCAAGTGGAACCAAGAACTATTAGTGAAATGACACTAATCAAAATCCCAGAAGCTGACTCACCCACTTGCAAATATCTATATATGGATCCCTCATCCTAGAGATCTAAAGGCTGGAATTTTGTATTTTGTAAGGAAGAGTTGTTGGTTTCTCTGTGAAGCATTGTATTGTTGGGTGATCTAGTTTTTCATGAGGTGAAGAGGGCTTTCATGCTAGGAGGATGGCACTAGATCAGACAACTGGGTTGTAATCCTCTCTTCTACTACTTCTATCAATAAAGCTATTTGATTTTTCCTCCATATACTTGTATATTTCTGAATCTTATATTTGTGTATGCATTTGTATGGTTAATGTACATCTAATTCTACATTGCTTATGGTTATAGATCTCTATGCTTTGATGGTATTTTTCTGCTTTGACTCTATAGGTGTTCTTTGAAGTGGGACAAGTGAGAAAGGAGTGGCGGAGACTTATCAAAGGAGAGAGGAAACAAAAAAGGAGCCAAGCTAAAGACTGAGGTTGGTACACTCTGCTTCTCTCTCATCTATCTCTCATAAAGGAAAACACAAGTTACTTTGAATTATTTGTTTCTAAGATAGCTACCCATCTTAGTGGGACTAGCAGATCTGAATAGACACTAGCTTTGCCAGAAATAGGAAGATGAACCAACAGTTGTATTATTATTTAAAGAATAAATGGAAGCTTACAACCATAGCCTTGATGTTGAAAGGCTCTCCTTGAGTGGTAATCCAAGTTCAAGCTAAGAAACTCTCCAACACTCCTTCTCCATGTTTAGTGAATAACCTCTAAGCACAAGCTCAACATAGGGGTGCAAATGGACATAGATCAACCATTTGGGAATGGTAGAGGGGTAATCTATAGGCTGGGAGAGGGAGTTAGGCTTCTTCCAAAGATATTTTTAGGCCCACATATTAAAGAGGTAGGTCATAGGGATGAGACGAAGAGGTCAAATTAGGAGGATTCGACCTCATCTATGCAAAACCACCTCTAGCTTGCCTCTCTAGAAGCTTCCAGATCACGAAGCTTCTCATCCTCTTTGGGAAAACTTCCTTTTTGAGACTAGCATGAGTATGAGAGAGAAAATAACAATGCCATCACTGGCTTAACAAGGTGCAACATGCGATAATTGCGGTTTTAAGCTTCATAAGGGTAATGACTAGCCATTTATTCAGGGAAAGCTCCAGATATTTTCCAAGCAATGTTAAAGGAGGGATCTGAGCTATATACATGGATGAGTATACTGTATAATGATCATATTTTAGGCACTTCAGGGTATGTCACAGGGAAATGCAGGAGGAGTGACAAAATATTGTGTAACAGATGCCCCCTAAAGCATGAAGGCAAAATGAGGAGTGATGGCTGAGATGCTTTACGAGCTTTTTGGAAAGGATGAGGACATGCAATTTCAAGAGACTGAAAAATCAAGGAAACATATACGTATACATATTTGAGATCAAGACATGAATCCATGACATGGATGCAGCCATTTGGATGATGAAGACTAAATAAAATATCCATGGTATGGGCGCAACCATTTGATAACAAGGACAATCATAAATATAAAGTATCACGGTATGGTCACAACCATTTATATAGTAGAATTATGTGTACAATCATGAATGGAATATAAATCCATGTAGCTTGAGTCATAATAGACAAGACTTAGGGTCTTGCGCTCCATCCCGACCTGATAAATATATGAATCCTAACATGTGAATAAATGTGTTGAAGACGAACATGCTAGAAAACCACCTGATTACAAACCAATGATGTGGACCATTAACAGGCATGAGATAAATCACTAATAATGACAATGACTATCATGGTATAACAATACAATATGTGAATGTGATAATGAAGCTGAGGTTGAACACTCGTGGAATCACCCGATCGAAAGCCAATAATGAAGACATGTCGTCAGATGCAAAGAACTGACCATTAGGGCATGGCAAATCTAAGGTACTGAAAGGGAATTCCTAAGTCATCTTCCTAGATAGTGAGATGAAGTCGACAGGAAATGACCCATCGAAGGAGGGTAATGATGAATCCCCCATCATCGACGCGAAACAAAGAATAAAGTGGTATGATACTCGAGAATGTAGCAATGACTCAAATGATGTATAGGTAAATAACCACATATTGGACTTCTCTTCAACATATGGGTGACACGACTCTGAAGTGTGGCAGCATTTGACTCAACATGGGACTAAAGTTCATGATGATAGAGTGGAATAGTCAAATGAGAGGTAAAATGGATTACCCAAACCCAGGATGACAAGCGACTGAGTGAGGATATCCTAAATCCAATTCGAGAGAAAAAGAGTGTCATGTTGAAGAGCGATATGCTTCATATACAAAGGATCTCTCATCTTCATTTTTTCCCTACTGTTTATACCGAGTACCCCAATTATTTTTAACCACAAGCTTGAAGGGGATAACATATGCTTGTTATGTAAGTTCATTCTTCGAATGAATCCATCCTAGTAATTTTTACGAGCCCTAGGAAGGAGAAGCTCAGTCTCATCATGGTGACGAGTCTTTCGTCACAAATTTTTAATGAGTCTGACGTAAGAATAACTTAGTGTCTTTTTCATGTTTAGAGAGTTTGAAAAATAAACAAAAAAGAAAACTCCATCATGTCCCTTTTCGTTATTTGTCCCTAGAATCTGAAAAGGTAGAAAACAATATTCGAGGGAACCTCTTGACCATGTCGACCAAGGTGTGCATTTTTCGTAAATAGTCAACCTCAACCTGAAAAGGGGTAAACATATATTGATATGACATCGATTCATTTACTTTAACAAGTTTGAAATGACAAGTACTCAACAATCTTCTCAATTTTCGAGAGTCAAAAAAGAGCTGAAAGATGACTCTAGGGGGGTTCCTTTTTCATTTATTTAATGAGTTCGAAAAAGAGATAAGATTAAACTCCCAGAATCAGTCAATAATGGTCACTGTTCACATTGAAGGCACATGTAACTACACAAGAAACACACCCGTCACCAATATCGTGAGATAAATATTAAAATATTATGAAAATATTTGACAAGATGACTTTCAAAAGTTATAAATAGGTAAAAGTAACTTCATTTGTTACTATTTTACCAAACTAATCTCTGAAAGTGATTTTGTGCCCTAATTCTCTTGATTTTCCGGTGGCTATTGTGGGAGATCCAGTGTACCATTTCGCGATCCTTCTGCGACATGTAAGAGTCTCATCCCTACTCTTGCATGTCATTACTTCTCTATGCAATTTTAACAGTGAATTTTATGCTAGAAAGGAGGATTTTAAAATTTTAGGTCATTGACGACTATTACGGGTGTGCTCATCGAACCCACAATGGTTGCACTAGAGCCTAAAGGATCACACGATGCCATCACACTATTTTTAAAAACAGGTGCGATGGCACCGAGAGAAATTTTTTGAAGTTAAAAATTCTCTTTCAAGCAAAAAATGTTGATTTTTACCATGTAAAAAATCATTAATAAATGTTTAAATGTTGTTTTGCAGGAGAATATGGTGTTGGAGTGGAAATAAAGAGGCCATGAGGCCGAGGATTTCCAAGCATCTCAGGATCTGGCATGCATAAATCCTTTGAGGGATTGTGGCCTACTGAAATTCTTCTAGACCACAGGGTTGAGGGCTCAGATGGAGTTGCTACCCTATCTAATCAGCCGTTGGGATGTAGATCAAGATATCTTCATCATCAAAAGGAAAAAAATATAACTGGAGGAGATAGACATCTATTTCATCACATGATTATCCCGTCGAGGAGAAGCAGTTCAAATCTTTGGATCTTGCCAAGGAGGTGAGAGGACCAAGAGTCTACTCCATAGATACTGCCCTAGTGTCATTATAACCAACACAAGTAAGGTGAAGATTGCAATAATCACAAAAAATCTCATTTTAAGAATAATTTTGTTCACCATTGCATGTGTATCTAGCATGCAAGATTTTCATGAGGCTTCCAAGTCTCATTTTCAGTACGCTATCGCATGTTTGACCCCGACCATCTTCAACTAGTGCAGAGGCCTTTTAGCGAATATGAAGCGACAAATGACCAAGGGTAAGCACGGTCACTTGAAGAAATTCAGGTTCGGCTCTATATTGGTGACCTTATTCTTGGAGCGAGTACCCCTCTTCTAGTATCAGTGGGCAGAAGTACCACATCTAGCCCCCCAAGATCCGAGGCTTGTGAGATGGAGCCATCTCATGCCTCGAGGAGGCACGAGTCAACATATTCATTATCCACCACAATTCTTCACTTGGCTTGAATGCTAGTTGCTTATGGTAGATGAATATGCTTATGCCAACACAAATTTTAGAGGGGATCTAGATCTACCTTTGCCACCAGGCAAACAATGGACTGACGCAGGTAAAAACTTGTTTTTTGAAAATTTTCAAGTTTTATGGTTTTTATAAAAGTGTGAACTAAGACTCGACTTATGATAAATGTGCATATGTGGGACCAGAGAGACCACCAAGCATGTTGCCAATAACACAGCGAGTAGTCCATCTGATAGTGGGTGTAGACTACGAGGAAGGGGCTGACCCCTTAGCTAAGATGGAGCACAATCTGGAGGTAATCACTCGAGGGGTTCCAAATTATACCACTATTGACGATGTTCCACTACATTGGCAGAGACACATTGTGGGAGTCTCTGCGAGACCGTGTCGGCTGCTAGGCCGAGTGGTCAAGGTGGTCTCGTGCTATCACGAGCACCGTGCAGTTTGATAGTTCATATAGTCTTTTACATATTTTGTAGGCTTTGAAAGCCAAGTGTCTCAGAACACTATTTTTTTACATTTTGATGTAAACACTCTGTCAGATGTGAGATATATATATATATATATATATATAGATATATGCATGCATGCTTTATTTCTACTTATGTGTTCATAACATGATTTAGTTTCATAAATGATGCAAATGTCTATGAAGAACAAGATTTGCTAATACATTAGTTAATGTATTTAAATTACATGGAATATGTTGATATGTAATGTAATCAAAATTTATTTCCAACAATCTAACACGTAGATACATATGAAACATTTGTGGATTTCTTACTGAATAATGATTATTTAATTGTAACACAACAAGCTGTGAATCCAAATTGACAACTAAATCCCTAATGCCAAGAGCAACTTCTTCTGACAAGAGTTCAATAACTGCACTATATTAAGCAATATTATTTGTTGTTTGACCAACACAGATACCTTGTAAGTTAATCAACCTGCCATTAGGGTCATAGAGTACCCATGTTGTGGAAGAGAGGTTTTGTGTGCTACGAAACCAACGTAATTACCTCATGACATCTGCAAACCGAATGGAACACAGGGTAAGTAGAAAAACATATATCTGCAAAGAAAATAAATACACCATAAATCAAAATGCACACTAATGAATTAACACACTAATGTACGAAAGTTATTACACAAATCTCACGCATAATACTTTTTGAGATACAACCCATTACGAGGCTATGACCATGCATTTCCCTCATAATCACATAGCTCATATGCACATTTCTGTAAGACACGCTTGACAATGTAGGGCCCATGCCACATTGTTTCAAACTTGCCTACCCCCATTTTATGATTGGCTTGATCGTAAAGAATGCCCAAGTCACCTTCAGTGAAAGTGTGAGGAGAAACAGTTTGGTCAAAATGAGCTTTGACCCGTTTCTTTTGATATCTGATGACCATTGCAGCAATGCGACAAGTCTCATCAAGTCTCTCAAGGTACAGTAGCTGATCCTCTTCAGGCGAGGTATTCGGAAGAAGTTTGATAACTAGCTTAAGTGAAGGGATTTCACATTCGATTGGAAGAGTTTCCTCTAAACAATTCAATAGCTAGAATAGAGTGAATCCAGTGGCCATCTTAGTAGAAGCTCGGTAAGGCCAAAGAGATGAGAATATCATTAAATGCCAATCTTTTATGTGCTTCCCCATAGTGTGTTGAAGTGTAGTAATCAGAACCTTATTGAATGCTTCAACTTGGAAATTGGCCTATGGATAATACGAAGTTGAGTTATCATGTCGAAGGCCCAACTAAGTAGTTATTTCTGCCATCATGTGCTGATGAAAATGTGATCCATGGTCAGTCACGATAGCTTGAGGGACACTAGAAAGTGCTGTAACATGGCTAAAAAGGAACTGTGTGGCAGTAGATATGCCAACATTATATGTAGGCATTTCCTTAGCTCATTTCGTAAAATGTTCGATGGTGACGATGATATAACCATGCCCCCCAGCTGAGTTACATGTCATGAAATCAATGCCCCATTCGGCAAATGGGCCAACAATAATTACTAGGTGTAGGGGTGTGGGTGGGGCGCGCTAGTTGCGGTTGAAAATATGGCATTCATGGAATTTTTGGATAGCTATAATGCAATCTTTGAAGATAGAAAGAAAGAAATAACCGGCATGAATGATATTCTGAGTAGTGGCATATCCAGACATATGACCACCATAGGAACTAGAGTGGAAATCATTTAAGACCCGCTCAGCCTCTTCAAGGGTGAGACATGTACAAAGGACAGAGTCCACACTGACCCGATACAATGTGTCACTGTGATATGATAGGGTTGGGATTGATGTTGGATGCGTCATCTGTCGGATTGAAGAAACTCATACTAGAAATTCTGGGTTTGGAGATAAAAAATAATGTCTCCATACCATGGGTCAAGAGTGTTTATTAGAAAAAAAGTTTCATCAAGTACATGCCCAGAAAAATCAATTGGAGTGCTTGCAGATAGAAGAGCAAAGATTAACTCAACAAAGGTGAGCGATTTCTTTGATTTGGAAGCAGTAAATTCCAAATCAAACTCCCGTAGGATCATGATAAATTTGGAGTATTCCCCCCCCCCAACAACAGACAAGTTAGTTTATATGTCATGGGCTTACAATCAGAAATTACGATGGCTTTCTGTAAAAGGATATAGTGTCAAAACCTTTGGATGGCATGAATTATCGGCAAAGAAAGCTTCTCGACATGAGAATATCGATACTCGGTATCAAGAAGGCTTCGGCTCATATAATAAACCACGTGCTCGTTGTCGTCATCATCATTCTAAACTAACACCATAGAAATAGTGGTATCAATTGTAGCCGAAAATAGGAAGTAATCGCGGTGGTAATCGGAGGGATCTTGTAAAGGAGCACTAATAAGGGTGTTCTTTAAATCATTGAAGGATTCTTGGGAAAATCAATCCCAAATAAAATGGATCCCCTTATTAAGTAGGTGAGTAAAACCTTTGGCAATTTTTGCATAGTTAGGGACAAATCGATGGAGAAAATTAGCTTTTCCCTGCAAGCTCTACAATTGTACCAGTGATGAAGGAGGGGGTAGATTAGAATTGCCTCAACTTTCAAAGGATCAATCCTGATGCCTTCAAGAGACACCACAAAACCTAATAGCTATCTAGACTTGATGCAAAACACACACTTGTGTGGATTAAGATGGATATTGTATTGCTGATGTCATAAAAAGGTAGCTCTTAAGTGATCTTGATGGTCACGATGTTTAGCCGAATGAGCAGGCAAGTCTTCGAGATATGGCTAAACAATGTGTCGAATGTCATGGAATGCATAGGACATGGCTTGCTGAAAGGTGGCGCCAAAATTCTTCATACCAAAAGGAAGATTTTTGTAAGCGAAAGTACCCAAGGACAGATAAGGTTGTTTTTATGTTGATTAGAGGGTGAAATGTTAATATAGTTATAGCCAGAAAAACTGTCAATTTCATTAAAATCTCACTCCCAGCGCATTCATCGATGATCTAGTCAATAAAGGGAGTAGGATAATTATCCTTAGGGATTGATATCGCAGTAATCAACACAAACACGTATCGTGCCCTATTTTTTGGTAATAGGGACGATATTGGATACCCAATCCATCAATGGAATAGGATAAGCGAAACCTGCTTTCAAAAGATTTTCTACCTCTGCTTTGATAATAGCAACCTTTTGAGGGTGCACAGGGCGAAGCCTTTGCTGAATAGGCTTAACACCAGGATAAGTTAGAATCTCATGCACCACCATGGCTAGATCGATACTAGTAATTTCTTCATATTACCAAGCGAAAACATCTCGGAATTATTTTAAAAACCGAGTATAAATCTTGATCTCATCCGGAGAACAAGAAACCCCAATATGGATGTTTTCGATAATCCCCGGTTTAATGGAAATGTCGAGAGGCATCGTAGGAGTGATGTTTCCCATATTACCCTCGGACAATACTTTGTGTACTCATATAGGTGTCTAAAGTGGAGGTATAGGAGAATGAGAAACAAATGCTTTAGAATTGGAAGGCATTGCATCGAGGCTAGGGAGAAAGGAAGAACGATGATGTAGACCATTCGATGGAACTTCCTCCACAGATATGACCTCCACTCTCTCATCAGTGGGGAATGTCTCAATCAAGGGATCTAGAGAATCCCAAGAACCAAGCGAAGGAGATGGCATGTAAGTGTCCAGGTTCATACTGAAGATAGTATGACTTTCTAAAGTGTCCATCGAACCTAAAATTATTTCTTGATAATTTATCTCCAATGGACTTAAAGGCATATCATTGCCAAATAAGTCAATTTGATCATCAGTAGGGATAATCCAAGGATTCACAAAGTCTGAGATCATATTGACTAAATGAACATTTGGAGGTGGGAGAGAAAAGGTACCCATTAAGGTAGAGTCTTTGAAGAGACTTGTTCCCATGCTCTCATAAGGAATCTCAGTATTTACCACATAAGGAAAGTTACAGTTTGATGAACCAGAAGAAAAGAAAGATAGTTGATCAACCATGACTATTTTTCCTTCAAGAGGAAAACAAAGTATGCGAAACAAATAAGACACCGCACAAAACATGGCGTGAGTCCAACTTCGCCCAAGAAGAAGGTTTTATTTGATATTGGCAACTACAACTTCTACTTCTAATTCAATGGTCTTGCCTTCTAATGTAATTTGTAAGTTCGTGAGAACACTATATGACCATGAACCTCTGCCATCAAAGGCTTCCAAGGTGTTCGAACATTGGTTAAGAGGAGGAGAGCCAATGGATTTCCAACATGAAACTGACATGATGTAGGTAGAGGCACCTTCATCAATAATCATTCTACGAATTGCCTTTCCTTTGATAAGGACCTGGATAAAAAATGCAATACGATGAGGAAGACAGGTACATGATTCTCTAGATCGAAAGTAATCAGACTAGAATTAGATGGATGAATAACAGCTATAGCAGAAAATAGTGATTTCCGCTACGTTGGACAGGATTGAAGAACCTCTAAGGATGAAATTGTTGAAAGTTCCTGAGCTAAATCCTCAACAATATTATAATGTTGTGCAGCTCTAGCATTCATATTGAAACATGACTTCTGAAGAACACCTTTGCAGGGTGGTCGGATGACGGACTCACTATTAGGGCACTCGATATGGAGTGGACCAGAAGAGGATGGAGTAGAAGTAGAAGGAGTATCATTGGCTTCTTTCTTCGTCATCTGCTTAGACATAGCTTGATAGTCCTTAGTTCGAGTAGTGATTGAGATAGGTGATGAACCTTGCATCATGAACACTTGGGAACTTGACGAAGTAGAAGACTGAGGCTAGTCTACCAATTGGGTATGTTGAGATAGAAAGGGTTATTTTAAGATAGTCAAAGTCCCTTTCAGTAAGTGACTAACTTTAGATCATCGGGGACAATCCTTAGTGTAATGATCCTCCTCACAGATGAGGCAAGGATACTTCAACTTTCTTCGAGAAGTAGCATCAGCAGAATATTTAGGAGGGTCCCATTTAGGGACATCGACTTTGGCCTTACCTTTGCCCTTATTTTTACCCTTAGAGGCTTTGTCTACTATGATAGACTGAACAACATGAACCTCAGAGGATTTACCAAGACTGGACAAAAATTCTTAGAGGGATTATTGGAACCAGCGTTTGATACTGATTTCTTCTTCGAAGAAGCTTTTGTGGGAGTCTGAGACATGAAACCAATCACACTGTCAATAGGTGGTGTATCCAGAGACTTCAATTCTATCATATCTAATGATGGTATCATAGCATCAGGTAACATCTCATACAATGTGCCATGTTGCGAATATACTAGGTCTAAATACTGGGCACGGATGATAGCTTTCTCTTCAGTAACACACCCACCCATGGCTATGTCCTTAGAAATTTTGTTGACAAATGATTTTGTGAACCATTCTATTAACAACTCATCAGCAATCTCAAACTTGATGAGTAAACATCAATGTCTCCATTCATGAATATGATCGGAGATGTGGGTCATCGTGTCTTGCTTAAGTGATGTAAGCAAATGGGTGCTAGTTTCATAGCGAATTGACAGCTGGAAATGAGTGAGGAAAGCCATAATGAGACAATTGAGGTCACCTTAGGTACCTCGAGGCAATTTGATGTACCACTTAGTGGAAGCACCTATGAGAGTTCATTGAAAGAGTCGAAGATGGATAGAATCATTGACATATGAATTAGAGGAGCACCATAAGTGATATGTCATCACATGGGCTTGTGGATCCTCCCTCTCTTTTCCCTCGAAATTCGGGAAATTGCTTGGAATATTCATTGCAAATGGAGGCCAGTACGACAAATGAAGAATGGGATCATTCATGAGCCTCAAAACATCAAGCAACTCCAACGTAGCCAAGAAAGGAAATTGTGTGTTAAAAGGCATATAGGGTCTTTGAGGAGACCAAAATTGTGGAGTCCATCCTTGTTGGTAAGGATTTTTCCCCCATAATGGAGGATTTTGTCCATAGGAATCTGATTTTATCCCCACTGAGGGTTACCTTTCCTGTAAGGGGGATTCAGTCCTGGGTATGTTTGAAACTACCCTACCATAGGCTGCTCATGAGAATTGTACGTGGCATATGGGTTATAAGGCTATTGAACCTGTTGACCCTGGATGTAATGAGATTGACCCTATTGATGCAAGGGTTGACCTTGACCTTACAAAGTCTGACCTTGCTGATACACATATAATGCTTGATGCTGCCAAGGCTCACCTTATTGCTGCTACAAAGGCTCGATTTACTACTGCGAAGGTTGACCTTGCTGCTGCAAAGGTTGAGGGTATTGCTACAAAAAGTGAGTTTGTTGGTGCAAAGGTTGTTGTGACTGTTGCAAAGGTTTCCCTTGTAGTTGTAGAAGTTGTCCTTGTTGTTTCAATGCTTGCCCTTGCTATTGCAAATATTTCCCTTGTTGTTGCAAAGGTTGTCCCTATTGCTGCAAGGGTAGTTGGACAGTTCCTGGGGTTATACCCTGAGGGTATTGGTAGTTCCTAAATTGGATCTGGCCATAACCACCTGGAATTGATGCTTTACCAGGTTGAAAATAAGGTCCAACTTGAGGAATGTAAGGCAGATTAACCAAGGCTTATGAACCATATGGGACATAAGCCTGTTGGAATGGGACCTGAGCCATATATGGCTTCTGGTATTGGATGTTACCTGACCCAGATGGACTACCAGGGTTAGGAATAACACCATAAGAAGGTTGATTAATTCCAACCATGTGAGTTTTTAATCCACTCACACTAGTTTTTCTTGACATAATAGGGATATTTGGATCTTGCCCCCCTAGCAGTGGCACAATATATCTACTCGATGGAGGGATAGAAGAACTTACCAAGACCTGACCTAAGATAGTCAGTTGAACTAGAAGATTTGGTTGAAATGATGAAACTGGTTAAGACGGAATGATAGGTTGAACCAAAACTGATGTGACTATACTCTGCACAATTGATCGAGAGGTCGTGTTCAAGATGAATGAACCTATTAGTGTCGGTATCTTCATCCCTCCATCAGTGATCAAATTCTCTTGTTGCATTGCATGTTAGGTGTCTCATCCGATCAACTGCATTCCATTAGGGTCATGGATCATCTGATGGTAGTGGCATTTTATAAATTTTTCCCTCATGATCTTTACCTGCTGGCCCATTTTCAGGTCATTTACAGTCACTTTTGTCTTTACATCTACAAAAAGTCATTTTTAGTGTTAGGTCTCATTACGTCTAGGGTTTCGTCAATAAGGTCTTGAAAACATGAAATAATGGTCAGCAGGTGCATGAGGAGGTCAAGTAAAGTCTCAGCAACAATAATTTCAATAATCACATGCTTAGTGATTGATTTTTCCTTAAATCCCTGTTTTGAGGAAAAATAGAGTTTTTATGTTTCATGTACTGAATTTCATGTAATTTCATTTTTCAATATGTAATATTTTCAGAGGCAACTCTGGTCACTTTTCCAAGCCTCTGCTACATCAGTTCTTGCAAAAGAAACAAAAATTCAAAGCATTCAGTCCATCAAAGGGAAAAGTAAAGCAAACTGCCCAATAACAGAGTTTTTAAAGCAAGTGAAAATCAAACATTAGCAAAGTGGGCTTTCTTGAATGAAAAATTAAAATTCATTGCTATATAAAGTATATTCATACCAAATAAGGCTCATTTGTGTCCAAAGGAGAAGAGAGCAAGTGACATTTGCATTTTCAAAGCCAAAGGAGCGATTTTGCAGTCAAAGTGTGAAAAATTACAGGCACAACGCACCTGGGTTAGAGCGCGACGCATCCATCCAGCGTGGCACACTGGGCAGTAACTGATAGTGTATTTCTATAATAGGCATGATGCACTTGTGATGTGGCGCGGCGCACAGGTTTCCAAAGCCCGAAATCGCTCATATCTTCCTCTGAAGGCTCTAAAATTGTAAATTCCTCATCTTACAAGTAAGTGGATACCCCCTCATGGGCAATGAATGAGTTTTTCTTAGTGCTTATGGTGACTCAATAGGTAAATATTGAAACCCTAGCTCCTTGCATTGCTTGTTAAAAAACACTGCTTAGGGTTTACAAATTGCATTTTTGTTGCTAAATTTCACCCCTACCATTTTCACTCCCTCACCCCCTCACTTGATTCTCTCCCTCCCTCTTCATTCATATTTACCTATTCCCTATTACCCATAACCCTAAAATTGCTAACCCTAATCCCTACTTTCACTTATCCCAAGCCCTAATTCTATCCCTAAAACCTAACTATCATTCCCTAAACCCCTTCATTTCGCAAAAAACTTGCAAGGAACATTCTCAATCCCTCATACACAGTCCCCTCACTATCCCTCATCAAATTCATAGCTTTGGTAGCAAATTCCTATTGTCACTCTAAAATCTCTTCATACTCATCTATTAAACTCAAGCATTGGCAAACATGGAGTCAGATTCTTCCTATGACAGAAATGAGGAAGTAGTCAGTGACTCTTCTAGATAAATTCATGCACCAAGGAGACCTCACAAGAGTGGGAAACATAACCGGGAGGAGCCTACTTCACTTGTCGAGCTATTGCCTGTCCTCTTGTTTTCACATGCTTCCAACATCAATCTTGTTTCCAATTTTGTGAGATGGTGGCAAGAGTTAAATACCATCTTGAGCTTGCCTAACTATTTGTTCTCCATCTTCACAATGGTCAAGTCAATTTTGCAGGCGTGACATTCACCTTGACACCTGAGACTATATCTCAAGCAACCGATATTCCAAATGTCAGTAAGTAGTTGAATAAGGGGCATCTGGTAGATAGGGAACATTATGAGCCTTATATCAAGGCTGGTTTTTAGAGGAAGATTAGTAGATTTTTCCCTTTTAGGTACCTTCAGGACACATATGCACCCTTGATGAAACTCATAATAAAATATTTCAGCTATGAGGGCATATTTTCTTGTATGTACACCTATCATATTAGATTGTTGATGCACTTAACTAGGGTGAGAATGATGAACCTCCCCCATTTTATTTTCCATAATATTGAGAAGATGACCACCTTGGTTCAAAGGAAGCCTCCTCATCAGCAGTATAACAAAATCTATCACTTTGCACTAATCAAAATTGTGGTCTTGCATCAACTCAGTTTACTGAATGTTTCTTGGGAGGATTTCATTGCACATGAGGTCCTCACAAGCTCTCAAGTACCCCCACCAGTTTTTCATGAGGCAGGAGAGCCTTCACATCAGCAAGAGGTGCATGAGCCTCAAACCACACGTGTGCTAGTGTTTTCTACATACCAAAAGGGCACTAGGAGATTGTTTGCAGCAGCAAAATGAGTACTATCTCCACCTAGGGTGGAAGGGGTCTCATTTCCTTCAACAGAAAAGTAGGTACAAGACAAGGGTAAGCATCCATTACATGATGAGGGGCCTTCAGGAGGACAAGAGATAGATTTCATTCTTATTCAGGATGATGACACCGATTTGGGCTCCCAGAGCTCAAAGCTCAAGGAGATCATTCAAGAACAACAAGCTGACATTCATGATTTGACTCTCAACCTGGAAAGAGCCAAGTGAATAATCAAATATCTTGATCAAAGGAACAAACAGTTAAAGGATTAGCAAGTAATCATGGAGCTCTAGAATATAATAGAAAATCAGCAAGCTGTTAAGAGGAGGAAAATCAAGTTGACACCACTTGAACAAGAAATTGATGTTGATCGTGAATCTTGGCTTGTGAGGGGAAATATGCACTTGGAAAATATGCTAGAGAAGGCTAACGGGGAGAAAAATATGTTGAGGCACATGGCCTACCACTGCTTGGCAAGAAACAAGGTGTGCAAAGCAAGAATCAGGATTTTGAAGGCCAAGTTGAAGAAAGCATCGAGGAAGAGAAAAGAGCAAGATAGACTCTAGATCTTGGTTGAGGCCTCCTTAGCTCAACATAGCACTTGATGAAGGACACTTAGCCCAAATTTCAAGAAATTTGGGAAACTTTTGGCAAATTTTGAATTTTTGGCCTAAAAAGCAGGTTTTCCTGCCTGGTTCGCCGCACCACCTGGCACGCACTTTTGCTAGAGACCTCCTTTTGAGGAAAACTCAACATTTTTTGATTCCTCATGGACAAACATGAATGCCCTCACATGGCTGTTTGGTCAATTTAGTGTGATCTAAATTGCTATTTATATTGTCAACCCGAGGTTCGTAAACTGACGAAGTGAGGTGTACTATATGTACTTAGATAACCATTTTCTTAGGTTTTTGTCGTTTTAAGATTTTTAGTTCGTTTTTGGATTTTATTATTTTCTTAATGTGTGTTGATGAAAGTGAAGTGTGAAGTGTGTGGAGTGTAAATGGTGATGATTTCTAAACTTGAAAAATGCTCAAAAGAAAGCTTTACAATAACTGAAATGAAACCAATTCTTAAGAGAAAACAAAATGCATCAAAAAGAGAACTAATGGAAATGGCCCAGTATCCTTACTGCTGAAAATGAAAAGAAAGAAAAAACTTGAAAAACAACTCAAACTTAAAGTAAAGCAACTAACTCACACTACTTGAGCTTTTTAGATCCTTTGCCCCTTGGCTCAATCTACCTTGGGAAAGTAATCATGAGCATAACAAGCAATATGATATTTAACTGTTCAAGAAAATAAATTGCATAAGGAAACTAATCACACTACTTGAATTCTTCAAATACTTTACCCCTCAACTCAATCTACCTTGGGGAAGTAATCATGAACATAACAAGCAATATACTAAATGTAAAAAGAAATTAATCACACTACTTAGACTCTTTTAGTTATTTACCATTCAGCTCAATCTAATTTATGGAAAGCAACTATGAGTAAGTAATATGACAACTAAATCAAACTACAGTTAGTGATCTTCTGATCTCCTGCTGATATAGTCATTTGACCACAGAAAGAAATCATAAATTGTTAAGCAGTATGACATCTAATTTAGCAGAAAAAGAAATAAACAACAAATAACAACTTGAAAAGGACAATGCTGAATGTAAATTGCAGAAAATAAAGGTTAGTAGGAAGGACAAGATGATCACATATGCCAAAAGTTATTAAAGAAAATGAAAGATTGCCCGGGCTGCCTAAGAGAACCTACAAAAAGAACTGATCAGTTTACAAAGATAAAGATATGAACAACAGAAACATAAAGCAACATATTATGTACAAGCTAACAATAAAACAAAAGCATAATGAAACTAAACAAATACTTTACAGGGCTTCAGTGTGCAGGGGCCCTCTGCCACTTCAGCCACTCAAATAATCACAAGACTATCTTCAAAAAGGTCTACTCATGTATTCAAATCAGCAACATATAAAACAGTGGGGTGACAAGATAACCAGCAGCATGCGGAAATTACATAACAGTTCAGAAATTCTATGCATCCAGAAAGTCTCTTTACAACGTTTGACAACGTGTTATTTATAATGTAAAATTTCTACAGTTAACTAATCAACTACTTATGCTATTAACTGCGTGCCATAGACACGTAGATCTCTTGAGCCGAGATCTAGTGTAACTATCGTTATGCTTCTTAAATCTTGGAGTGGTTGGCTGTTAGATTCATTGTTCAAGAACGATCCTCAGGTGCGCTGGAGCCTCCGTGAGCTGGGAACTAGGCCACGTATCATTCACGTGCCCAAAACAGTGACGTGCCACCGCTGGACTCTTTGGTTGGCCACGCCTTTGACTTTGGTTGACCGCGGCCTCTAATGGGTGATTTGGCCGGTTCGAAGGGACACGATCCATGTACATGCCATCTGGAGCTTGCCCATATAGCCCATTCCTTCAGAAGACACATGGAGCACAAATTTTAACAAAATAGTTGCGGAATCCTGTGCTCGCTGCGGAAACCTGTGCTGGCTGCGGAAACTGACAAGTTTCCACAGCTGCATGAACAAAAGACTAAACCAAACAACAGACATCAATATAGTTAGAAAACCATATAAACAGTCCTTTTTAAACTATAATGCAATGATTGAACCACTGGATGAGTGAAGTGAGTGGAGTATGAGGGTTAAGAGGGTCTGTAGGAAGGTGCAAGGTTGAGGCTCAACATACCCCCACTGTGAAGGTGTTGCATGTCCTCATGCAACCAAAACTGAGTGATTTCCCTTTTAATCTACATGCTCCGAGGCCTCTGCAAGGACATCTAGTCCTCTTTTCTTTTTCCTTGATGCCATCGCCATCATCATCCTTGGTTTTCTAACCAGACATTTAAACTTGAGATTAATTAGAGCCCTGCTTAGCTTTTTGCATCTCTTTTTCAGTCTTCTATTCTTCTTCTGCCACAGTCCTAAATGGAGCATGGTATTATCATGGACCATTTTGTCCACTTTACCCTGCTCTTTGAGTGTTTCATTTTCTTGTATTATGTGTCTATTTAGGACTTCTAGTTCAAACACTTCTTGTTTTAGAGACTGAACCTGTGCATCAAGTGGAAAAGAAGTGCTAGGTCCTGCAGCTGATTTCTCTAGGGATTCTAGGTAATTGTATACCTCTTGCCGATTAGGATCCACATCAGGTGATTTTCTTTGTTTGAACTCAAAATCTTGTGGAGGAGGACTGCCTGCTCCTTCTTTCTGAAAAGGACTTTCCTCTCGTGGAGGGCTTGTGTCAAGGCTTGGCTGTTCTGGAGATTTCTCAAGTATTTCTTCACTTAAGTCAATAATGTGGCACTAATCTCCCTTTGTTTTCTTCCATTTTCCTTTTAACCGAGAGCTTCTTCTCAAGGATAAACTCATCACTGTCTTTTCTGCACTCTGTTTCCCTTTCTGCTGTTTCTTGGCCAAGGCAGCAACTTTGAGATCCACTAGCCTTTCTGACAGAGGCTGGTAGTCTTCTTCCAAGGATTTTTCAGGTGATGGAGAGATTTCTTGAGTGATTACTTTTCCCTTCTCTTTCTTTTGTTTCTTATTCTTGGGCTGGTCTTCTTCCTCTTTTTGGGCAGTCTCTTCAATTTCTTTAAGAGGGGAGTCTTGGGCTGTAATATTTTTATCCCTCCTCCTACGTTTCCTTGGGATTTTTGATGGACTACTTCCAGAGGCTTCAACTGGCTCTTGGAAGTAGTTCCTTGTTAGAAATTGTTCCCAAGTATCCTTATATTTCTTTAACTGCTCCTCAATCAGAATTCTTATGAGCCCGTGATGATAGAGATGTGGCTCAATGTTACCTACATGCTTTTGAACCATAACACTCATCTTCTTTAAACTTGCTAGCAGAAAATGTGGTAAATTAAGAACATGTCCATCTATAAAATTCATCATTAACCTCACATGGTACATGTACATAGAGCCAAAATGGCCCTCACATATAATAAATTTCGGTATAACCAACAATAAACCAGACCATTCTTCTTTCAATACATGCACAGGGATACCTTGGGTGAAAACTATGGTATCCCTACCTTGATTGTGCAGCATCGTTCTCCAGATTTGGTCATCTACGCTCCTATTTTTAAACCATCTTTCTCCGTCTTGAGGCAGGCTTGTAGCTACTGCTATTGTGGCCTCGGTCACCGCAAACTTTAAGTCTCCCACCTCTACTGTATGTCCGTTAAAGGACCTTGCAAAGGTTTTAGTCACTTCCTTATTATACCCTTTGAATTTCTAAATAAACCGGAGCCATTTGGCTTCCTTTAATAACTCCTTGACTTGGGGATAACCTTCCAAGTATTTTGATCCTTCCGGCTCGGCTCTCAGCAGTTTTCCCATTCTCGGATTTAAATTCACTGAGGGTTTTTTTATCTACGTATGAGGGTTAAGGAAGAATGGCTCTGTCACAGAGTTTTTAGGAGAGACTATAACAGCTGTAATCGGGGTTTAGAACGACTGCAGTGGCTGTAGTCAAAGCATCAAGCAAAACATATTGGCTGCAGTTGGAAACAGAGGGAATGCCCGGATCACAGGAAGAACAACAAGTGAGCAGGGGTGACCGTGATTGAATTTATAAAATGAACATGAGTATATGCGGGGATTATGATATGAGTGGAGTAACGACTTGATTTTCCCGAGTTAGGTGACTGTATGTGAGGTTTACACGTCTCAAGTAGACGGCTGCGGGAATTATGGTTTGTAAGAGCCGTAATACAATAGGTCACGTCTTAGGAGTACGAGTCATAAATAGAAATATAGTCATTTTTGAGTTTGAACTTGGGTAATCATAAGACTGTTAGGGAGAGTGAATGCGAGGTGTATGGGATGGTATTACGGAATAGGAATAGTAGTGGGTGGATAATTAAATCATTGCACATAGAAGAATCGATCATGGGTTAATAACTATACATAATGATGACTTGAAGTGTTGTTTGATAGAGAGTTTTGATCATATCTTTGGACACTTGTCATTCTTTGCTTAAGATTTTTAACCAGTTGCTCCTTTTTGATATTTTGATGATGCCCCATGTCCTTAGCTCACGTACACCTGCATTGCATGCTTTTGGCACTAATAAGTTGATTTTATTTTCAAAACAGAGTGATGCTGGCTGTGGAAATCGTTTCTAGCTGCGGAAACGGTGGCCAGCTATGGAAACTGAAACAACACCCCCTAATCTGCACAAATATAGTTTAGAAGAAAATAGCTGAATGAAAATAGTCTTGAAAGGGGACTTTATTGATGAAATGGAATGGAATGAAAATGGAGTGAGAATGGAGTGAGAATGATGATGAAAATGAAATGGAAGTGGAATGAAATGGAATGAGTGGGTGAGATGGAATGAAGATGGAAAGAACATGAGAGGAGATTTTTTTTGGAAAATATGGAGTGTCAGGTGCTCCTGATTTTCACTCCATATTTTCTGTATAAGACTGCCAATCCATGATTGCTTTTCAGGCCTATACATTTTTTTTTTTTAGAAAACACAAGAAACCAAGATCAGGCTGATGGGGGAGAAGGATTCTTCTCCACCAGCCTTATTGCAGAATTTACTTGGAATATTTTGAAAAACTCTTCTCTGGAAAGTGGCTTATGATAAACTTTCAATCGGTGGCCATTCACAATAAGAGGAGTCTGAGATTCATCAATGGTCTTGATTCTTACCGCTCCATTGTCAAAGACTTTATCAATCTCATATGGCCCAAGCCAATGAGTCTGAAACTTTCCTTTGAAGTCTTTGAACTTGGAATCAAACAGTAAGGCCCAATCTCCTTCTTGAAACTTTCTCTCTTTAATATATCTGTCATGCCACTTAGCTCTTTGATGTTGAACTAGATCAGTTCTTAGGATTGCATCTTGTCTGATCTCATCTAGCTCATTCAACTGTTCCATTCTGTGCTTTTGGGCTTCTGATAGATTCATCCCTAACTGAACTGCCATCTTGAAGGTCTTGACTTGAAACTCAATGGGGAGCAGGACTTCGTTCCCATAAACAAGTTCATAGGGAGAATGTCCTATTGCGTTCCTCCATGTAGTTCTGTAGGCCCATAAGGCTTCAGGAAGCCTTTCTGCCCAATCTCTTCTATGGAGATGAACAATCTTGGTGATGATGCTCTCAAGAACTTT
>APFE031425757.1:29918-65659 GCA_000404065.3 Pinus taeda | reverse complement strand
TTCCCAATGAAAAAGAACCTTCCACTGTATTCTCAACTTCTTTTGACCTAGATCCCATAGTTGACATGGTGAACCCTTCAATGAGGACATTGGAGCTTGTTATTCCTACCCCTATTGAGTCCCTTGACATGTATTCCTTGCAAATAATTGTTCTTTCTTCTGATGAATACCTCTTGGAAGCCATGATTGAGGTGTGTCTCTTGGCATGTATTCCTTCCAAATATTTTTCATCTTGGAAGCCATGATCAAGGTCATTATGAGCATTGTTCCTTTTTCCTGTGTCAAACTCATTAAAAAGTGAAACTACGTGTTATGAACATAGTTCATTTTCCTGTGTCAAGATCATTAAAAAATGAAACAAGGTTCTATGAGAATAGTTCCTTCTCTATGTCAAGATCGTTAAAAAATGAACAAGCCTCATGAGCATAGTTTATTTCTTGTGTCAATCTCATTAAAAAATGAAACAAAACTGCTTCCAATAAAGTCTGGGCAGCATGTGCCTCCGATCATCATGATGGAATTAATCCAATAGCTTCTATCATTATGTTGGGGGCACAATAACCTTTCCCAAGCACATTTTTTTCTTTGTTTCAAGTTTGTGTAAAAATGAAACCCATCTCAGGCATTGTTTTCTCTCAATTTGAAGTTTGTGTAAAAATGAAACCTATCTAAAGCATAGTTTTTGTTTATTTCAAGCTTGTGTAAAAATTAAATATGTTGAGCTTAGTCTTTGTTCCTTCTTGTACTCATAAATACATGAGAATATGTTACTGGGTATACTTTTATGACTTTTTTGGGCTCATAAAAAATCACGAAAAAGGAATCTTATGGAGTTCCATTTAATCTCTTTTCAGAGTCTCTAAACATGAAAAGATAGCCAAGAGAATTTGTTTCTTTTACACTCAAAAAAGTATTTGAAAGAATTTTTACTCAGTATAGGTTTAACCATTTTCTGGACTGAGTAGACTAATTACAAAAATGGAAAACTTTAGTCAATCATGATTAAAAGAGTTCTCTCTTTAATTGTATTACCCTTTTTTCTATTGGACATTTGGCATTGTCTGGATGACCAATGGCCTAGTGAAGGCATCTACAAGTGTGTTGGCATTGTTGTCAAAATTCATGCTGGGGAGATGTGTTGAGTAGTTGGCATTGCCTAACTGTTGGAAGGGGTGTTGGCATTGATGTCAACTAGACTATCTTGGATGCTTATCACATCAGATGATTTTTAGTGATGGCCCAAGAGGAATCCCATGGTTGTTCATGGCTCAAAATGATTCCTATGATAGATGAAACCTTTAAGTAGAGAATCATGATAGCAGAAGGCTTAGTAGAAAATCCATGAAATGATGTTTGGGTGCTTGGGAGAAATCCCATGGTAGCTGCAAGCTTCTTGTAGAAAATCATTACAGTAGCAGACTTACTAAATAAGCCATGAAATGATCACCATGGTGGTTGTGAGTTCAGTTTTCTGGAGAGTCATGGAGAAAAAGAGTCACAGAGAGTTGGAGCCATATTAGAGGTAGAATATGGGATCAAATCCTACATCAAACCCTCTCCATTGGAAAGTGCTTTGAATAAGCTTTCCAATGATATGTAGAAGTCTAGAAATGGATTCCTGGATCAAAAGTTATGGCCTGCTAAAGTTCAGGGATTTGAAGCCTTAGGCAAGAAGGAATATCGACATATCAGATATAGGCGATTCAACATTTCGGATATCAAAAAATAGGAGATTGGCACATTGGTGTATCGACAATCGAAGATAGACACATTGGTGTATTGACATATCAGAGGACTAGGGACGTCAGGCACATCGATGATTGTACATTGACCATCAGGCATATCGATGATTGAACATCGACACATCAAGCACATCGACAATCAGAGAATTAGAACTTCTTTGTGTGAAGAATTTAAGAAGTTGTGATATGGGTGAAGCATTGATAGTGTTAAAAATCCTTGGAATTTGAATAAATGATTAACAAAGGATTTCATTCCAAAACCAAAGGTTGGCGAGTTCTTTTCTCTCTCCTCTAGTAGGACACATGGTGGCTTGTGTAGAGAAAGGAGGCTGAGAGCTGTGTGTGTGTTGTGGAGAGAAAGTGGTCGAGAGTTGAGTGCATGTTGATGAAGGGAAGAGATAGAGTTCTGTGGACTGTGATGAGTGAATGCTATTAAGAAGATTAGTGTGTTGTTGTAGAGCAAGTTGAGGTGTAGAGAGTGTTTCATGGGCCAAGGGCTATGAAGAATAGAGCTGATATCAGGTAGAGTGGCTACCAAATTATAGATAACATTGAGTTCCTATTTGAGTGTGGGTTGGAGCATAAATATAGGAAATTGGTGCTTCGATCTCTAGTGGGTTCTTGAGAAGGCTTAGGGGTTGGTGCCTCTTGCAAGTTGGTGCTTGCAACAAATCCATGAAGTTAGTGCTTCTGGTAAGCTGGACATGGATCTACAAAAACAAGGAGTTGGTGCTTCCTGCTAGTGGGTGATAGCAAACAATCAGAGGGAGTTAGTGCTTCTTGTGAGTGGGTGCTCACAAAATAGATTGATGTAATAGAGTAGATGTTCTTATTTACATCAATAACAACAATAATCTTTGGTGGTTTTTTCGTGAAAGGGTTTCCACATAAAACCTTGTGTCTCATGTGTATGATGCTCATGGTGTGTATGCTTATTCATTGATTTCATGTTGCTGCCATATTACATATTACTGCTGAGCATATGGATGATTTCCAAGTTTAAATAAGAAAAGTAAATTGGCATAAAGAATTTAAAATTATCCTTAATACTGATTCACCCCCCCTCTCAGCATTATTATTGTTTCCAACAATTGGTGTCAAAGCCAAGTTCCTTTAGGAATAACTTAACCGCTAGAAGGTAGATCAAAGGGAAATAATGGATAATTGAACTTGGATAACAACCAGAAGGAGTTCCATTTCTATACAGATTAGGCCATGAGCTCTGGTATGAAATATGGAAGGTTATAATGGAAGCCTATTTGATTTCTATGGATGTTGGTATCTGTTTCTCCGTAGCGTATAGAGAAAATAATGAGCAGAATGAAAAAGCCAAGGAGGTCATCATGAAAAGCTTATCTAAGCTAGATGCTGATAAAGTAAGGAATTGTGAGTTGGTGATAGAAGTGTTGGACAGACTACAATGTCTGTATGGTGGAGATAGCCATGTGGCCCAAGGAAAGGTTGAGGAGCCCTGGTGCTCAAGCAATGAACCAGAACTTGGAGAAGTTGTTTCTCATCACACTCCTAGTGGTGATGAAGAAGTCTTGAAAGGGATATCTTGCTGCTCAGAAGCTAAGCTATTTATGTGTGATAAGTGTAAAGGAATAGTTCATTCATTATATAGATGTTCATGTGGATCCCTTGAAGATAGAGAGAGCCATGCATCTAGTAGTTAATGAAGATAGACCCATTTTAGTAGAAATAGAAAATTAGGGATCCTCTGAAGATGAAGAGAGATTCCCAGTGTGCTCATCCATAGGAGTAAATGAGAATACATCAGGTAGTGATGACGAAGGGATAACCCTTAGACCTATGGAGGACTCCATGGACACAATCTCTATGATAACTTAGCTAACACCTCTGATAGTGAAGAAAAAGATCCAAATGAAAGGATCCTTTTTAGAAAGAAGTTGATCTCTACTCTAAAGGAGATCAAGGACCTATCAGAGACAAATCTTAAACAAGAGGAGCAACTTAAAATTTATGATCTTGAGAATGAAAGGTTGAGAAAAAAATTAGCTGAACTAAATGCTCAACAAGAAGAGGTTAGCAGACCGATTAGGATGTTAACCAATCATCTGAGAGAGAAGGAAGCTTATTGTGAGAGACTACAAAATGAAGCAGTCTCATTGATACATGACTTAGAAAAGTCAAATAAAGAATTGTCTCAATATCAGAAGCTTGAAGGTAGAAAGAAAGTCTTGGATGAGATGCTTGGCAAGAGAATATCCCCTATCATCAAGATTGGTTTGGGTTTCAAGGAAAAACCAAGCTCCAAGACTCTGAAGGCTAAAGGGTCAACTTCCCCTGTAAATGGATTTCAAGATTCCAACAACAACAAATAAAGAAAGGTTGTTGGACAATAGTAGAAGCATCGAATGTAGAAGCAATGAGAGAACGAAAGGAAACAACAGAAGGCTAAGAAGCAACAACCAATATTGCAACAGAGGGCTAAGAAGCAACAGTCGATAGTGCAGGAGAAGAGGTTGAAGAAACTGCAAGAAAGAGTGCATGATAGCAATGCAAGATGTCATATAAGGCACATGAAGAGCTAGCAGAGGTCCTTTCCTACACAAGGAAAAATCCTACAAAGAAAATATAACCTCTTTCATCAAAATCCCGTTCATGGATATTGTTTTTCATGTAATAATTCTGGACATAAAGACATAGATTGCAGATGGCATGCAAGGAAACAAGATGTGCTTAGTATAAACAACCCAAGAATGCACAAAAAGGATAGAAGAAGGCATGTTGGTCATGATAGGAGTTTTTGAAAGAATGTTTTCAATAAAGGTAACTACTCTACCCCAATCTTAAGCCATGTTGAATGCTACAACTATGGCAATCTTGGGCACAAGAGAGTTGGCTGCAAAAATGAGAAGAAATGGAATGCTTCTCAGCATATGCATGTGAATGCAATAGCTTGGGATTTTAAGACAAGGAGAAAGAATGGAGTTGAGAAATATGGACTTGTCTTCAATGCTCTGTGTCAAAAGAGAAAAATGAAAAGAGGATGAAGAAATAAGGGGAATGATCCTCTTACCCATGTGATGGACCTCTCTATAAGGCAGAAAGGCATCAAAAGGATTTGGGTGAAGAAAGAGGAGGTGAAAGAGAAATTTCCTCTATTCATGCATAGTCAAGAGAGGACCCAAACATGGGTAAAGAAGAAGAAAGATGGTAATTCTTCTGTTAGAACTCAACCTTTGAAGGTTTGGAGGAACAAGGACGATGATCTGATGAGGAGTAGATCTTTTGTTTCTCTTCAATGAAGGAAGAGAATGGCCTCAAGGGAGGCCAAATAAGTCAGATGCAATAAGCCAAGAAGAACAAACAGAAAGGTGCATCTTATTGATGAAGGTATGGTTGTGTTTTCTTGTTGATTACAGGAATAAATTATTTTATTTTGAATGTACCAGCATTGAAAAGGAGGAGTGCATCCAGCATGAGGGGTACACAACAATATCTTATGTTGTGGGAAGAAGATGGGCTGCAATGGAAGTGTGGAATGAAAGGAAGTTCACAGTCAATTCAGGTCCATAGGATCAATCCCCATGTAGAGGCAAGAAATTTTTTACAGGAGATCAAGGAGCATTAGCTCAGGGGGAGCTGCTTTGATAAGTAGTAGCAGGAAACAATGGGTAGCCTCGGAAAGGGATATTACTGATCAAATGAAATGTTTGCATCTTTGGTGAAATACCCTTATTTCATTTAAGTTGTGAGTTTGATTATGCATAATAGTCTTATTTTCATGAAACACAATTGGTGTAGGATTTTCATGTCCCTTAACCCTCAATTGGCATCACTATGTCAATTGGTTGTGTTGGGCTCATGTTGAGTAACCTTCTGTGCAAATGGACATTTCTTTTTAAGAAAATAAATATTAGATTTTTCCTAGCACATTGTTCCATTTGTATAATTTATTTTGGTGTAATTGGTATTAGTTATGAAGCAGTCCCTATTGTAAAGATATGATCTCAAGGGGAGAAGTGGAGATGTTGAAATAAAGTAAGCACAATCTTGGAAGCAACAACAACACTGAAGTCCAAGAATAAATGCATCATCATTAATTGTTATTTGTAGAAACAAAAATACCATGAGAAGTTTAATTGGTATCAATATTTAATTGATACAAAAGATGCATTAGTGGAGAAAGTGGCCAGGCAACAACCATAAGGTGTACAAAACTGGAGGCATTCAAATCAAAGGTAGTATATGTTCAGAAGAAGCATATCAAATATGCCCAGTTTATGAAGAAACAACAACAACATCCTTGGTAGAGATGTCTGTGAAGAAGAATGCACATCTCAACAACTAGACTCTAGTCTACACAATCGGTGATTGCATGGGGAGAGAAAGGAAGCTTGTATCCCCTTGGTATTGATGTCAAACGGGGAGAGAATTTGTGGAACAACTGTGATGGCCTGTGCAAAAGAACACGAGCCATTGGTATCTCATGCAATGAGATGTGTGGAAGTTACATGAGGTTTAGCCATCATATGAAGATAAGGATGAAGTGTTGCCATCAATGCCAAAGGGGGAGATTGTTAGACAATTTCCATTGTCTGGATAGCCAGTGGCCTAGTGAAGGAAACTGCAAGTGTGTTGGAATTTATGTCAATAGTCATGCTAGGGAGATGTGTTGTGTAGTTGGAATTGCCTAACTGTTGACAGGAGTGGTGCCTAACTATTGGAAGGGGTGTTGGCATTGATGTCAACCAGACTAGCTTGGATTCTTGTCGCAACAAATGATTTGAAGTGATGGCCAAGGAGGAATCCCATGGTTGTTCATGGCTTAGAAGGATTCCTATGATAGATGCAAGCTTTAAGTAGATAATCATCATAATGAGATGCTTAGTAGAAAATATATTAAATGATGATTGGGTGCTTGGGAAAAATCCCATGGTAGCTACATGCTTCTTGTAGAAAATCATCACAGTAGCAGGCTTACTGAGGAATCCATAAAATGATCACAAGGAGTAGAAGAGTGGAAGAGAGTTTGAAGCCATCTTAGAGGTAGAATATGGGATCAAAGCCTACATTAGACCCTCTCCGTTGGAAAATTATTTTATAAGCTTTCCAATGATATGCAGAAGTCCAGAAATAGATTCCTTGTTCAAAAGTTATGGCCTGTTAAAGTTCATGGATTTGAAGCCTTAGGCGGGAAGGAATACCGGCATATCAAAGATCGACGATCCAACATATTAGAGATCGACACATTAGTGTATAAAAAATTAGAGATCAACACATTGGTGTATCAACATATCAAAGGATCAATGACATTAGAGGTCTAATGACATTAGGAATATTGATGATCGCACATTGAGACATAAGGCATATCGAAAATTGGAGAATCAAAACTTCTTCATGTGAACCCTTTAGAAAGTTGTGATATGGGTGAAGCGTCGATAGTGTTAAAAACTGTGGGGAACACCAATAAAGGATTAACAAAGGATTTAATCATAAAACCAAAGGTCGTTAGGTCCTTTTCTCTCTCCTCTAGAAGGACACATGGTGGCATATGATTTGTTCCAATAAGGACACATGGCCGCATGTGATTGGCACTAATAAGGACACATTATAGGATCTGATTAGCTTTGATGAGGGATAAGTGGAAGCTTGCGTTAGCATGACATGGTAGTATGACAAGACATGTGGCAGACATACTCAACCACATTGGGTGGTCTAATGGGCCATAACTAGGTGACACGTGTCACCTATAAGGAGTCGCCACGTGGCAATGATGACATCATATCAGAAGTTGCTGATTGGAGGATTGAAGATGTTAGAGCTCTATAATAGATCAAGTGTTGAAAATATCTAATATATAGGTCTCTGATGTGTTGGCACTTGGTTGAGGAAACTAATAGAGCCAAGGGCATAGAGTGAGGATTAGCACCTAAGTGTTGTGGAGCATATCAGTGGTTGGAGATTTCGAAACTCGTTTTAAATGAATTTTGGAGAAAGTTATGATATGTGAAGCTTCCAATGTTGATTAACGCTTGGTCGTGGAGCCCATAGAACCAAGGTCATGGAGAAATAACACGAGGATAAAGGCCCTTTGTAGGATGCTAAAGGACTTAGCAGTTAAGTGCTATACCGACGGTCACAAGAAACGGTCCTATGGTGGAGATGCGTTAAGGAGCTAAGCAGAAGGGGTTAAAGGGAAAACTGAATATTGTAATATCGCAACATCTTCTTAATAGAGTTATGAGATGTTTGGGCTCTGAAATTGCACTTTGGTCTAAAATCTCTAAAATAGCAGCACAAAGGAGTATTGAAGGTTGGATGAGTCAGAAGGTGAAGTGTAAATGAGCGCAAAGGAGTTGATCTCTGGAATAAATGGTGACTGTCAAAGATCGTTAGGTCAAGGCGGCAAGGACCACGATCTCTGGGAAAGAATGTTGGGTCTGCCTTGAGGTGAGATAAGCTATTCATGTGCTCTGATGCATGTCTTAATGAGTTAAGTGGATGAATGGGTCAGCTACCATAGAATAATTGTAGATTGGAGTGTTGGGTTGTGTTATATTCTTTCTACGACTAGCCCACGTAGTTAACCAGGGGGTTAGAGGGGGGGTCACAAGGGGTTTGATGGGTACCCGTAACCCCAATTTATGGGGTTCAGGGCAGCGCCCTAGAAAATTTTGGTTTTGGAGCCTATGTTAGGTTGGGTGGACCCACCTATGGTTTTGTGCATGATTTTCGCACATGTTTTTGGACATGATGGTTTTTTCGGTCCATGGTTTTGTACGCGATGGTTTTTGGTCCATGGTATTGGATGCTTCGGCATGTATAAATATGTATTGTAACATTGAAAGGAACAATAATGAAAAATCAAGTTGGTAGTCCCGGTTTTGGGATCCAGGGGAAATCTCTGTGTATATGTGTTTTATGTGTTATTCTCTCACATTGTTTATTTTCCGTGTTTTAGAATTTGTATGCAGGTAATTTCTGTACGAGGTTAAAATATACATTTGGTATCAGAGCTATTTTGGCTTCAAGGGGACGCCTTTGTTGTTGAGGGGTTTAACTTAGGCCTGTGGTAGACCCTGTCCAGTGGTAGATCTGCGAGATCGATTCTGTTGGTGAAAAAAAAGGCGAGTAGTGGAAAGATAGAGATCGAGAAATTTAATGGCCAGAGTTTTGAGTTGTGGAAACTCAAGATGGAGGATCTGTTGGTGGATAAAGATCAGTGGATCGTGGTAGATTCGGGTACTAAACCAATGGGTGTGTCCGATGAAGAATGGAAGAAGTTGGATCAGAAGGCAAAGAGCACAATACGGTTGTGTGTCTTAGATTCAGTATTGCTGAATGTATCAGGGGAAGCTACGACGAAGGCTTTGTGGGAAAATTTAGGGAATTTGTACCAATCTAAGTCTTTGGTGAATAAAATGTTCCTATGGAAAAAGCTGTATAACTTGAGGATGAAAGATGGGGACTCGGTGACATAGCATCTAAATGCATTTAATACCGTGGTAAGTCAGTTAGCATCTGTTGATACTAAAATTTCAGATGAAGATAAGTGCATCAGTTTGTTGTGTTCTCTACCAGATTCATGGGATAGTCTAGTTATTGCAATAGGTAGCAATGTAATTGCCTTATAGTTTGATGAAATAGTCTCGTCCTTGTTGACAGAGGAGATGAGATGGAAAAATATGGAGAGACAAAATGGTGATGCCTTGCCTGTACGAGGGCAGTCCTAGAATAGAAAAAGAAAATAAGTCATCGAGTGGGAGATATAAATATCCAAGAAAGCCTATAAAGGTGGTGTGTTGGAAATGTGGAAAGGAAGGGCACTACAAAAGGGACTGGAAATCTAAAGCTCTTGACAAAGGAAAGGGATCTCATGATGCTCCTTCTGCAGAGGCGAAAACCACCTCAGATGAAGGTGGGGATGTGTACTTGGCTTCTTCAAGTACACATGTAGATCATTAGGCATGGTTGATTGACTCAGGTGCATCCTTTCACTTAACTCCCCATAGAGAGTGGTTTTGTGAGTATGAGAAATACGATGGTGGTGATGTCTTCCTGGGGGATGATAGGAAGGCTAGAATTGATGGTCGTGGAAAGGTAAAGTTGAGGTTGCAAGGTGGAAGGGTTAGAACACTTCCGGGTGTTCAGCATATTCTTGCATTAGCCCGAAATTTGATTTTTGTAAGCAAGCTAGATGATGCAGGTGTAAAAATAGTGTTTGAGAAGGTTACCTGTAAAATGGTTCAGGGAGCACTGGTATTGATGCAAGGAGTTCGGGAACTCTGTACAAGCTGCAAGGTAGCACTGTTATTGATGGGTGCAACAGTTTTGTGGTTCTTGAAAGTGGAGCAGAAAATCAAGTGGTCTCTGGAGAGAAGACCATGTTGTGGCATCAAAGGCTTGGACATATTGGAGAGAAGGGCTTCGAATACTTCATCGTAAAGATATGGTAGAAGGTATGATACCTTAAGAGTTACACCATTGTGAGTACAGGTTGAAGTTTCCTGTGCGCTTTGTGTTAAAGGAAGTAGTTTCCTATGTTGTGTGAGCAAGGCCAAGAGCTAAGCTTGTGCTGTGTGAGAAAGTCCGAAGGTGCCTATGCAAAGAAAAGTGGTTGATATCTGTGTGTGTGTGTTGTGGAGAGAAAGAGGCCAAGAGTTGAGTGCATGTTGATTAAGGGAAGGGATAGAGTTGCATGGAATGTGATGAGTGACTGTTATTGAGAAGATCAGTGTGTTGTTGCAGAGGAAGTTGAGGTGCAGAGAGTGTTGCGTGGGCCAAGGGCTGTGAAGAACATAATTGATATCAGGTAGAGTGGCTACCAAATTACAGAGAACATTGAGTTCCTATTTGAGTATGGGTTGAAGCCTGTTACTGGGAATAGTGTCCACTTGGATGATGTTATTCCCACTAAGACTGGTAGCTATCTTAGAAACAAACAAGTAAAGTCTACTTTCGCTTTCCTTTATGAAAATAGATAGGAGTGGAACAAAGGAGACCAACCTTAGTCTTGCACTTGATTTCCTCTCCTTCTTGATAGATCTTTTCCGCTTCTTCTTCGTCTACCCAGCTTCAAAGAACACCTATGGAATCATAGGAACATACTACTATCGAAGAACAAAGATCTATATTCATAAATAACACAGGACCAAATGTGCATTAACCATACAAATGCATATATAAGTAAACATACAAGAATATGGAGGAAAACTTGAATAGCTTTATTAAGATGAAAAGTAGCAAGAGGATTACAACCATATGTTCTGACCCAGCATCATCCTCCAGCTAGAAATCCCTTCTTCACCTCAAGTAAAGCTTAGATCACCCAACACTATGAATATACACCAGAAAACGAACAACACTTCTCTACAAGATACAAGATTCCAGCCTCTGGATCTTTGTGATGAGGGATCCATATATAGATGATTGTAGGGAGTTGAGTCATCTTCTGGGATCTTGATTAGTGTCCTCTCTCTGATAGTTCCTGCTTCCACTTGGAGAATGATGATATCTTACTCATCCCTGGTCGAAAACAGAGAGGCAAGTGTCAGAGAGGAAGCTTCTGGAAGATTCCATGATCTTCCACCTCGCTTTTTGTCCCTGCCATTTGTCCATTCCCGACCATCGCACCCTACAGAGGAGCCATTCAGTATACATCACACCATGTACATTGGGAAGGTGATATGCATCGCACCCTCTGCACTGGGTTTTCAGTATGGTCCAGTTTTGACCATTTATGAGCAGTTTTGAGTGGAGAACTTCTGGTAGATGATGTAATCAGTTGACCTTGTTCCTTTAGGCAGTGAAGCAACACTTTTAGGGACTTAGGAGCCCTCAGTTTATGGACATTTATGATTGAGGTTGAAGTGCCCAAAAATGTCTATAACTGAGCCCACATACAAGAAGTTGGTGATTCCATCTCTAGTGGGTGCTTAAGAAGGTTTGGTGGTTGGTGCCTCCTGCAAGTTAGTGCTTGCAAAAATCCAAGGAGTTGCAAGTTTGTGCTTGCAAAAAATCCATGAAGTTGGTGCTTCACATGGCACTTCTGGTAAGCTGGAAAGGGGTCTACAAAAATAGGGAGTTGGTGTTTCCTTCTAGTGGGTGCTAGCAAACAATCAAAGGGAGTTGGTGCTCCCTGTGAATGGGTGCTCACAAAACATATTGATGTAATATAGTAGGTGCTCTTATTTACATCAATAACAACAACAGGCTTTGGTGGTTTTTTCCCGAAAGGGTTTCCACGTAAAACCTTGCGTCTCATGTGTATGATGCACATGGTGTGTATGCTTGTTTGTTGATTTCATGTTGCTTCCATATTACATATTGCTCCTGAGTATCTGGATAATTACTAAGTTTAAATAAGAAAAGTAAATTTGCATAAATAAATTAAAATTAGCCTTAATACTAATTCACCCCCCTCTCAATATTATCATTGTTTCCAACATTTTCATCCTTGGGAGACTAAATTTATGAAAAAGAACATTATAAAGTTTCATTTTTATTTCTTTTTAAAACTCCCTAAACATAAAAAATAAGTTGAATTATCCCTTCATTGGACTCATAAAATGTAAAAAATGTAGGAATCATCCATCATGATGGGACTGTACCACTCCTTCCTAGGGTTCATTAAAAATACTCTGAAGGACTCATCCAAAGGATGAGCTTATACTTCAAGCATATGATATCCTCCTTAAGCTTGTGTAAAAATAAAGAGGTACTTGCCAAAAACAGTGGGGGAAATTGGGAAAGAGATATATAAATTTTGTATTTGACAAGACAGTAAGTCACTCTTGAGCATGACACTCTGTCACTCTTTTTATCTAGGTTGGGAAATCCACTTGTCTCTCTATCGATCATAATCCATTGAAAGTCTTAATATTGGTCTCTGTTCCCATTTTGAGTCAAGTGTTTCCAAGTCAATTGTCATGTCATCAATATGTTCAAGAGAAGTTTAACTTAAGTCAAACAACTTTGTAGTCCTAAAATCCTTCTATCGCATCGACCATCCCTGAGTTAGTCCTAACTCACTCCTTTTTTGTTCTATTTCAAATCTTGATACATGTTTTGTGTTTTTGATGGGAGATACATCAAGGCCCTCTTGTGACATATCACTTCCTATTAACTTCAAAACATTATCTAAGAAGCTGATTTAGAAACCTCTGAGTACCTTGGAACTTGCATGCCTCAATGGCAGGTCTCCTCAAATGATAGGTTTACATCATTGACCTTCAATCAAATGATTCCATGGGTGTTTGACTTTATATCATTTATTCACACTCCATAGAATATACTAGAGTACTTTGAGAGCCATTGTCATTATTGGTGTTTCCTCTCACATATGTTTTCTAATCATTGACCGATAATCAGATGGTTTCTGCAAATTATGTTCAACTTCAAGGCATTTATTAACATGGTTAGATTCACACTATGGATAGATAGAGATGAAGACTTTGGATCTTTTCGGATAGTCAAGTTTGTGTGGAGTTTTGACTACTCATGACTATGACATAGATCCATAATGTATGTTTGATGGCTATATTCATACTGAGTCTTTCAAGCATGGATCCAAGATGTATGTTTGGTGGCCATAAACTCATTTTATTGACATGTATTTGTGTACATTTCCATACTTATGCTTAGAGTTACTTGTATTCTAAGTATGGGAATTCCTAACTCAAAGATGATCATATGATGTTATTGTACTATAATTTTTTGATTGTTGACTTATAGGTTTCCAACCAATTGTTCCTTGATTCAAAGCTTTGCATGATAAAGCACTTCAATCATTATACATTTTCTTACTTTTTAGTTTAGGAGGAAATATATTACACATTATTTTTCTGCATCGAGGCAAATGATGTCAAATATGGATTTTTCACCATTTGAATAACTATTTTAATTAATCCCCATAAAATATGGAAGAATTACCTCTGCATAAAATATAAGAATATTAGATTACATACCTTAAAAAAAATATTTTTGGAGACTGCCACAAGTACTAGCATTATAGACTGTGACATCACACCTTGCATAGCTAACATCTTGCGTTGTCATCACAATTTTCCTAATCAAAAAGTGCTTTAGACTTTTTACATGGATAAAAAATAAAAAAGGTTATGAAGCTCCCATTCTAGAAGCCTCATGTAGGTATATTTCTGATCGGTGAGGATATGGGCTCGAATCCCTAGTATAGTGGATCCCATCCCCTCCATTGTGGATCTAATTCCTACCTAAGTGGATCTCAAAATTCCATCCTTGGTTTATAAATATAATACACTAAAAGGGAAAGGGATTTGCTTTTAGACTCTTAAAGTATAGTTTCACTCTGCTAAAGTATCCATTGAACGATTTTGGATGCAAGTTTGGAATTGAGGACTATTAGGAGGAAGCTATTAACATCAAGGCTTTGGTTGTAACCCTTTCCTTCTATTTATTAATACAAAGTATATTTCTTTCCCACATATGTTGTATCATTATGAAAATATTGTAATGGAACTCCTTGATAATATATTTAGAATATGTTGAGTATTTTATATATAAAATTCATTGATTACTTGTTTGTTAGTGATATTGTAGGTGTTGGCTTTCAGGATCAAATTCAGAACAAGAGCTAAAACAAACAAAGAATAAGTGAGCACAAATTTCAGATTACTAGGTTTGTCCATATTTACATTTTCAATAGTATTCAAGGGAAATTTTGTATAGTTTTGTGTGTGTTTTGTTCTAGTGTTTCGTTTCCAAATCTAGGGACATCACTTGTAACACCCTACCCCACATTTACCCACTTTTACAGGCTCACTATGGTAAACACGAGATGAGAGTTACTATGCATGTGATCCAGGTGGATGTTGGTGGCCACCCACCTATCCCATTTGGACCCCCACAATTGTCTCTTTCATCTTTTTTAGTTTCCTAAATTGTAGCACATTTTACTATTTTTAGCAGTTTTTCGGGTCTTGAACTTCCGGCGCCGTTTTGAGGCCCTAAAAGACGTTTTTTGGGAAATCTGGGGGCAACATGGGTCCATGACTAATGTTTCCCTTCCCAAAGTGGTAGCTCTCAGATAGATCTTTCTAACGAGCTATCATACGCGTCAAACAGAGAACGTATGCCAAAGTTACGACCCCAGGAAATTGATGTACCAATTTACCCAAAACGGGGCCCACAATTTGGCGTTTCATCTTCAAGGGTTAGGTTTTGGAATGTGAAGGGTTTTTCATTGTTTCTCAACAATAAATAGGCCTTTCGAGCCTCATTGTAACACAAGTTGGGGAACAGTTCAGAGACATGTAGCCGCACATCTCTTCTCAGAGATAAGCTACCATCGCCCTAGCTGGTTTATTTCCATTTCTGTTTGTAAGCATATTTCGGTATTTTCCATTAATGAAATGAAGCATTATTTCCGCTGCATCTTTATGTATATGGTTATCTCTATCTTTTATTGCATTCCTATTTAAATCCGGATCAGCATGACCCAAAATATAAGATCCAGTTATGGAAATGGGGTCCACTTGTCCAAAACCTTCTGTAACACCCAAGGGCACATGATCACACTAACATCATACAATCTTTCCTTGGCGATCACTTTCCCCAAGCATAGGCCACTCTTCAACCTAGCTTTACAACCCAACCATACACATGAAGGTTTACCAATGGAGATAGAGGCCTCTAGCTACACATATAACCTTATTTTAGTGTGGCTATGGCTGAAACTTCCCTGAACTAAGAGTGCAACCACAAACCCTATCCCAGTCTTTTAGGGATAGACTATAAGCTAACTACCCAGATTTGTCTAGAAATTTCCAAAACTTTGTCAATGATAATTACAAGTTTGCATATTATATTCTCAAGCTCATATCTTTCCCGGAATTTCCCAACACATATGAATCATTTATATAAACACTTGGTAAAAATGGTACCTATGGGCCATGAATGCATAATGGCTCACTGTTTCATTAGTTTCATCATATGTTCATTAAGAAGGCTTATTTCCCTCTCAAGCTAGTTGCAACAAACACTTATTAGCTCATGCATTTATATAACTATTCAATAGCTTGTCTATTCACGAGCAAGGTAAATAACATGATCATATCATATAATAACAAGTATACTACCCATGTAACCAAGATTTAACCAAAATGAATCCATGACAAACCAGTCATATGATCATAGATTAAACCAAAACTTGTGCTCATTGATCTCAATAAAGAATAACACATACTAACATAATAGGGGGTTGAATCTCCCTTCCAATAGTACTTGGAGAACAAGCGAAGGTTGTAGCCTTCTACAGATGGGTGCTAAGCATAGATTGGGACTTCCATATAATTCCAAACACATCAGGGACTTCCATGTACCACCTGATCATCGACTGGGTTGGCCCAAATATTTCTTCCAGCCAATCACCCCCATGCCATATTCCAAGCCTGAATTTGGGATCACATGTGATAAATCGAAAAATAACCAAAATAGGGAATCTAAAGGAACCCATCTCCACCTTCAAGCCATAGTGATTTCACCTTGTTGGGCACGGGATCCCCCAAGGGAAGTCTTGGGGCTTAAAGCCCAGATTTTGACTAAAACCGATGTAAAGACTCCGGGTTTTGTGGGCATGGATCGCGAGCATGTAAATGAGTGATAGGGTTGTCCGCCCTCATTTTTGTAAAGCAATGTTGGTTTTAGAGATCTACCCATGGTCCGTGGACCATGGGATTTTATAAGTAGAGTGAGGCTATAAGTTGTAAGTTAGCAATAGAAATAGAAAGGGAAATGATGAAGAACTGAGTCTTGTTTGGAGTGTAGAGTTGAGTCTTGGGTCGTAGAGTAGGAGAAGGCTTTGTAGTTGAGTGCGCAGGGGCCTAGTAGTTTGTAGATGAATGCCTGGACCCCTGCAGCTAAGTGCGCAGGGCAGGTTGAGTCTACAACCAATTGAAGTATTAATAAAGAGAAGTTTTATACCATTCTTGTGTATTTATTTACTCTTTTCTATGTTGAATGTATTGGGTATAAATTACATTTCCGCTATTTACATGGTGCACAAACATATATGATTGTGTTGATTAAGTGAATATAACATAAAGTATCTATTTATGTGAAGTTAACTAACAGTTATAAGAAGATAAGTAAGATCTGTGGTGTAACTTGGGGAAATAGTGCAGATCACTATCTTAGCAATGCGAAAGCACCTCAGCCCCTGGTTAGGGCTGTACGAAGGTGATTATAATAGATTGTGAAGGCCTCACATGTCAGGGTAGTGCGCAAAGTGACTTGCACAAAGCGATTCACAGTTGGACTAAATCGACTCCTCAGACATCTCAAGGGTGTGGAAACTTGGTTCCAGCATCCCCCCATACTGCTTCGGGTGAGACCTCAGTTCACGCTCCACGGGCTGTTGTCGAAAGGGTCATAAGTGTAGGGATTTGTTTAGCTAATTATCTTTGAACCTAGGTTAGGCCCCCTCAAGCCAACAAATGGTTTTGTTGCCGGGACTATAATTTGCATAGAGATGTTTGATGTCGTATCATTGGAATCCAACTAAGAAGGGAATTGAAGGTTGGTTGGACAGGAGGATTCACGAGTTCACGGTGCAGGAGAAAAGGAATCCGCAACTAACAAATGAAGAGTGGTTAGACTTCTACCTATACACAGAGATCCACAAAATATTCTTCACATCTTTCCCTATTGAGCTGTACGAGTGGATCACGAAGTTAGCAGATATCCAAGGAAGGTGGAAAATCGATAATACTATTGTGTGGACCCTAGAGTTGGTGTGTAGATTGGAAGCATCGGAGGATAAGATCGTGCGCATTGTTGATCATTGGCTCGATCGGATTATAGGATGATTCATTATTGAGTTTGCGGTAGATACTTCAGTCAACTATAGCGAGGTAGAGCTACGCTTTCTCAAAGGACCGCGAGGTAAGTATGTAAAGTCTCTGAATACTTGGATTAAAATGCTATCGTGTGAAAAGAGGGTTATGCAATTACCTTGATGTTCGTATCTACGCGAAGCATAAAAACCTATAGAAACAAAGGAAGTAAGGGACTAGAGAATAGCCCTTTGATTTCACCTCCACAAGGGGACGAGGAAGAGCTCGCGAAGGTCTCTCTATGAAGTGCGACCCATCTGATAAGGCAAATAATTCCGCACATACCACCCCCACCCACACCACCACCAGCTTCACTGCCTTCACCTCCATCTTCACCCATACCACCTCCGCCACCACCGCGAGTCAATAGTAAGCATGATAAAATTGTCTGTGTTCAAGGGAGTAGGAAATGAGGATAATGACCAATTTTGGTTCGTAATAAAAGCTATATGGGAAGTGCAAGGAGTTACAGATGACACTATAAAGACAATGACATTGGTCAGTGCTTTACAGGATCACGCATTGACCTGGTATATTAAGCACTCCAATGATAATCCAAATGCAGGAATTGCGAATATTTAAGCAGTGCTAAACAAAGAATTTAGCAGGCCGAAGTTAGAGGCGCAGTACATCATTGGGTTCAAAGAAATTACGATGCTACCAGGTGAAACTCCTTGGGAATTGGGTCAGAGGTTGAAGTGTACGATTCACGAAGATAATATGAATCTGATGGATGTACAACATCACTAATGGTTTGTAGCATCAATAACACCACATTTGAGGAGTGCGCTGTTGCAACAGAAGTTAACGACTCAGGAAAATGTCTTAGAGATTGTGATGAGGTTATATGAGACCCTGATACAGGATCCTAACTTGTGAGTTCAGCAAATCCATGCGCAGTTGAAAAACTTATGCCTTGATATGCAGAGTCTGAAACAGGATAGGATAGCCCGACCAGAAGTGCACGAAGAGGTATGGTGCGTAAAATGCAAGGGCCAGGGTCATGATAAGGACCATTGCTCGGTGTTCACAAATTACCTCACGGGAGGAGGACTGATGCCGTTAATGATCCAAAATGGATTTTGGATAGACTCCTAACTCTAAGTGTTCCTTACAGAGGGAAGTGAAAGTCCGAGGAAGTTCCTGGACATAACCCCATTGTAGAGATATTTTCATTCTGAATTTACTGCAACTTGAATGGGCAAAAGTGGACTTACGATGTAGAAGCTATCACCAAAAGAAGTTGCCCTTTGTTCTTTAGAAAAAGAGGCAAAATCCCCTAAAATGGAAAAAAACCCTTATAAAGGGAAATTGCAGCGGAGAAAAGCAAAGGGAAGGACTTAAGCAGAGGCGGAAGAAATCTCGTTCCGTCGATTTGATCAATGGGGTCAGAGACAGGCCCCTATGTGATATTGAGACCCCAGACTCAGCGATTACGATCATGTGATATGCTGATCGCCGATGATCGGATTGGTGAATCAGCATGGGTGATGCCATATGGAAAGACCCTAGGACTTGCGATATGCGATTGCGACATGTTGCATCACAAAATCACATTGTGAAAATACAGGGGAGCAGGGCCACATCTATATGCAACTTGCGATAAATTCAAAACTGATGGGTCTTATCGGCCCAAATATATATATTTTGAGTTCTAGAAGTAAAGGGTTTTTCTATGTAAAATTGCATTTTCGTTAAATAAATGAAAAACAAAGGAAATACGAATGGGGCGATAAAATAGACCATAAAGGTTTTATACGTGCAATGATATATAATTTGAGTTTCGTGAAGACAAATTTTGGGCGGGCCTCAAGAGGTAAATGGTTTTGGGCTGGCTCTGCCCGATCCCACACAATGAATGACGTGTGGCTTGGAAGAGGAATAGGGAAACCACCTTTTCGGGCGGGTAACCTCCATACTCCTAAGCCACTCGAAAATACATGATCACCGTTGGATCAGAGATCCCGTAGATCAACGATGGAGAGCGCGATAGTGGCCAAAGGCGAACCCAATGTGATATTAGGGTGGATACTATAACATTTGAAGTCTGATATGGGGAAAATTGCTGAGATTTTCTTTATATTTGGGATTTTAGTAATAAAACCAAATACAAAGGAACTCGTGCCTATGCGGCTTGCTATAGCGATTTAAAGGTAAACCTGATGGAATATACGGCGGATTTAATGATATTTCAGGTCTGATAAACGGAAGATTGGCTGATTTTCCTATGTTTTAGTGTATTAAGATGTGTAAACAGAGAATGACCATTCTGAGGATTTCAAAGGCGCTGATGGTCCTTCCATTATAGAACAGGCGACCACCATCCCTGAAGGCATTTAACAATGATTGCTAATGCTCATAGGGGGATTTGAGTGAACAGAGGCCATGAGCCAGAGAGTCCAAAAGAGGAAAACAAATAGAGAACGCCGATTGGCTTAAAATTCATAGAATGACAAAGACAGAAGAAGCAGTGCTAAGGCAGGAGCATAGAAATCTAAGCAAAAGCTAGAGAGATGCATAGAGCCAAAGAGTTAGAGCCAGAGCCAAGATCTAGAGCCAATAGCTAGAGCCAAGAGCCAGAGCCAGAGCCGAGAGCTAGAGCGAGAGCTGAGAGCCAGAAAGCTAAGAGCTTCAAGAGCCAAGGATAAAATGGTGTCTAAACCCATAGTTTCTTTGTAAAATAGTGGAGTTGATCCAAGATCTTGTAAAAAGGACTTTTCCATAATCCCAGAGAGCCTAGTTGAGTTGACTAGAGCTCACGGAGATGTAGCCCAAGAGTTTTGGGTGAACTCCTAATTAAATTGTTGTTTTGTGTGTTTTGTTTTATTGCTGCATTCTTTACTGTTATATATATGTTGTATCAGCATAAACAACAAAATATTAAAAGCACATAAACAGTTCTAAAACAGATATAAGAATACACCTTATTTTCAAGCACATATTTAATTCCGCATTGGTTAATCATAAAGACTTGGGAATATTTAAGTTTTGGAAGAGGGAGAGGTTCTTGTAAGTTAGAAAAGAAGCCTAAGTGCCCCATTTTTAGATCAGGTGGTCTCAGAGACTAAGATTGATTAACCCCACCTTCAAAGAAGGTTATATCAGAATGCTTGATTGATAGAGCAAAGATTGCTTATCTGAAAGGTGCTTGGGCAGTCAAGGATTGATTGTCTGGTTGATTGCATGCTTGTTTGTAGACTGACTATTGTTTGAGTTTGCAGAGGTGAAGGGAAAGTTGTTGATAGCTCAGTCCATGAACCTGAAAAGGATGCATGAGTTGGAGTCACAACTCTTTGTTTCCAAAGAAGTCTTGGTCAAGTATCAGCTTGAAGAAGAGGTAAACCATTCCAGTTTGTCTTCAAATTTGTCTAAGAATGCTTATATTGGTTCTTTTGAAAAACATACTAGAGGCATAGGTTCCAAGCTAATGTCCAAGATGGCTATGAAGGAAGAGGTTTGGGAAAGCATGCATAAGGTATTGTTGAACCAATAATGGTTGAGGAAAGGCCTAATTATTTGGGTCTTGGCTATGGACAGTCTTATGGAGAGAGTTCCAAAGCTACCATGAAGGCCATTGAAACAGATTCAAGAAGGAGTTGCATTGCAGGTCTTTAATAGTGTGAAGGTTGTATTTAGGAGGAATGCAATAGCTTGAAACATCATTTGCAGGATGTAGGTGTTCAGAAGCACACACTTGAACTAGAGAGTTGGGGAGACTCTAACAACCTTGAAGAGATTGATGGGGTTCCAAAGGGAGCCACTTCTTCATTTGCTTCACCTCCTCATGAAGGAAATAAAGGTGAAAGAGAAAGGTATAAATCTGGTTCTAATCATCTTCCTTTTGATTTTGCAAATCATGATAAATTTCCACATAAGCATGGGAAAAGAATTGCATGTTCCTTTTGTGGTTTGGATAACCATCATGTTTCTAGATGTTGGAAGAGAATGGCCACATATAGGAAACTTTTGAAGGAAAAGAAGAAAAAATCCAAAGGTCCATTGGACAAGGAAAATCATGTTACCAAGAGGATGCACATGTGTTGCACTTACTGCCATAAGCAAGGGAATCTTGCTGAAAGATGTTGGACTCTGAATCCAGGAATGCTTCCACAAAGGATGAAGAACATGGAAAGAGAAGATGGCAGAAATGGAAAGGAATATTCCATGACTGATGTGTCTCAGGATGATTCACATGTTGATGCTGATGTGCATACAAAGATAGTACCTTTGAAAGGGATTGGTGAGAAATGGCTAGAGTTCTTATCCAATTAATGTTGCATGTCTATTGATGCATCTATTTGCATTTTTTTATTAATGAGATGCAAGTTGCAGGTTATTACCAAGAAGGTGAATGGAAAAGTTGAGTAGGAGACTCACTTTATTGTTGTAGCATTATATTTCATTTCAGCGTCGAAAGTATAGTGTACTTGAGTGAAAGTTGAAGGATGAAATGCATGCATGAGCATGATGTGCATGGACACAGGGATGTTGATGTTTTCCTTGTTTTGAACATGTATGTGTAATTAACTTGTAAGGTTGATTTCTTTGACATGCATGTGATGTAATGATGACTTGGGAGAAGCTAACTTGGTCTCCAAGATGGAGATAATAATGAAGTGTTTCATCTTTTGAAAAGAGTCCTAATGGTATTTTTCTACATTCTTGACTTGAAGAGTCATTTGTTTAAAGGCATGTTTTGTGGGCTTGTTATCTAGTCCATCATTTGTATGTAGATGTAAGACATGGAGGTGTTCACAAGCTGTGAAATCTATTTCTTTTGTTGAAGCAGGAGTTTAGGCCATCCAGTTGTTATCTGTATTTCTGTTGTTGTTAATAGTTGTTGTTGACAACTTGTCAAACAGATACAAATAAAATTTTTGTGGAGCAAATGAACTTCACATTTGTTTGAGCCACCTTGGATCAATGATCAAGGCAAAGAAGTTCAAACCACCTTCTATGACCATTTTTGCAGAAGTTCTATAGGAAGGCAAGGAGGAAGACAGTTCTTCCCAGGAAGACCAGCCCATCCAGGAAGGGAAGTGGTCAAAGACTTTGGTTTAGAGGCAGTATACAAGGTAAGTGCGTGGAGGCTGAAAGAAGAGGGTGTTTTTACTCTCAGGTACTATTCATATCAATATATCAGTCTTTTGGAGACCAAAAGTTTTTTAGTGGGAAGGTGTGATCGAAAATGCATTTTGGATTGACTCCTAAGTCTAAGTTTTCCTCACAGAGGAAAGTGAAAGTCCAAGGAAGTTCTTGGACATAACCCCATTGTAGAGATATTTTCATTCTAAATCTGTTGCAACTTGAATGGGAAAAAATGGACTTAGGATGCAGAAGTTATGACCAAAAGAAGTTGCCCTTTGTTCTTTAGAAAAAGAGGCAAAATTCCCTAAAATGGAAAAAAACCCTTATAAAAGGAAATCACATTAGAGAAAGGCAAAGGGAAGGACTTGAGTGGAGGCAGAAGAAACCTTGATCCACCGATCTGATCAACCAGGTTAGAGACAGACCCGTATGCGATATAAGGATCCCGGACTTGGCGATTGCAATCATGCGATATGCCAATCGCTGATGATCGAATCGACGAATCGGCCTCGACCATGCCATATGGAAAGACCCCGGGACTTTGCAATATGTGATCACAAAATCGCATCGCAAAATTGCATCACGAAAATACAGGGGAGTGGGGCCACATATATATGCGACTTGCGATAAATCCGAACTCGACGGGTCTTATCAGCCCAAATATATATATTTTGAGTTCTAGAAGGAAAGGGTTTTTCTATGTAAAATCACATTTTAGTTAAATAAACCAAAAACAAAGGAAATAAAATGGACCCAAAAGGTTTTATACATGCAGCGATATATAATTTGAGTTCTGCAAAGACGGATTTCGGGTGGGCCTCAAGCAGTAAATGGTTTTGGACTGGTTCTGCTCGATCCCACGCAATGAACGATGCATAGCTTGGTGGAGGAATGGGAAAACTGCCTATTTGGGTGGGTAACCTCTATACTCCTAAACCGCTTGAAAATACATGATGACTGTTGGATCAGAGGTCCCATAGATCGACAATGGAGAGCACGATAGCAGTGAAAGCTGGACCCGATGTGATATTAGGGTGGATACTATAACATTTGAAGTCCGATATGGTGAAAATTGTCAGAATTTTCTTTGTATTTTGGATTTTTAGTAATAAACCCAAATACAAAGGAACCCATGCCTATGAAGCTTGTGATAGCAATTTAATGGCGGACCTGATGGAATATAGGGCAGATTTAATGATATTTCAGGTTTGATAAATGGCATATTGGCAGATTTTCCCGTGTTTTAGTGTATTTCTCTGTGTAAACAAAGAATGACTATTCTGAGGATTTCAAAGGTGTCGATGGTCCTTCCATTACATAATAGGTGGCCACCATCCTTGAAGGCATTTAGCAATGATTTCTAACGCTGAGAGGGGGATTTGAGCAAACAAAGTTGGAGAGCTAGAGAGCCCAAAAGAGGAAAAGGAACATACAATGCCGATTGGCTTAAAAGACACAGAATGACAGAGACAGAAGAAGCAGTGCTGAGACAGGAGCACAGAAAGTTAAGAAAAAGCCAGAGAGCTATAGAGAGCCAAAGGAGCCAAATCCCGGAGCCAGAGCCAAGAGCCAGAGCCAAGAGCTAGAGCCAAGAGCTAGAGCCAGAGCGAGAGTCGAGCCCCAGAAAGCCGAGAGCTTCAAGAGACAGGGATAAAATGGTGTCTAAACCCATTGTTTCTGTATAAAACAATGGAGTTGAGCCAAGAGCTTGTAAAAAGGACTTTGCCATAACCCCAGAGAGCCTAGCTGAGTTGACTAGAGCTCATGGAGACGTAGCCCAAGAGTTTTGGGTGAAATCTTAATTAAATTGTTTTGTGTGTTTTGTTTTGTTGCTGCATTTGTTTAATATTATATATATGTTGTATCAACATAAAAAATAGAGTACTAAAAGCACATAAACAGTTCTAAAATAGACATAAGAATACACCTTATTTTCAAGCACATATTTAATTCTACATTGGTTAATCATAAAGACTTGGGAATATTTAAGCTTTGGAAGTGGGAGAGGTTCTTGTAAGTTAGATAAGAAGCCTAAGTGCCCCATTTTCAGATCAGTTAAGGCTGGAAACACAAGTAGGACCTAGTGTGGCGCCTGATTTGTGGTATGCAATTTGTCAAATAAGAGGGAAACACGCTACGGACAATTTCCATTTGTTACAGAAGTATACTCAAAATTCGTAACAATTGTTCTGTATTTTTATTAGGTCAGTGGGACACGATGAGCAAACTTGTAGGAGTTATGAGTTGACGATGTATATAACTCCCACGTACAGGGTTCAGGCCAAAACACAACCCCTAGATGAGAACATAGGAGTGGTGCGAATAGGGTTTCAGGGAAGTGGATGAGGCTGAGGTGGAGGAGGACCTGGAAGAGGTCATGAAAAACTAATATGCTACAATTACGGAGGGCTAGGACATTATGCCCATGATTGTATGAACCCAACGCGTCCATCATTTTTGTACTTTTCCTTGTTTGATCATGAAATGGAAGATTTTCCTACGCTGATAGCTAGGATAAGTGACAAGGGAGCACTACCAGCTCCCTCGACTCAGAACCTGTAGATGATGAGGTCTAAGCTATGCGAGGAAGATCCAAATGTGAACATTGTGCTCTGAAGTAGAATCATGACAGGAGATGATAAAGGCAAACAGTTTGAAGATAGTGATTGGGTTCACAACGCTTTGAAAAAAGAAGTAGAGTTTGATTTGGAGCGCGTTAAGAAAACCTTCATGGAAGCTAAGAAGAGCTTTGTTGATGCGTCCACTTCAGGAAGCAAAAATAGCCCAGAGCCAAAGATGAACCCATCTATTCACGACGTTCCTGGAAACATGCATGAAGCTACTACATGATAGTAAAGTTGTAAAGGGATTGTAGGAGCTCATTAATAGATGCACTGGGACCACGCCAGGAGAAGGGCACATAGTCTAGAAGATTGGAAAACATAAGACGAGGACGGGGAAAGAATGAGATTAACTGCATAGATTGGAGAATATGAGATGGACCAAGTAATTCTGGATTTAGGATCAGACGTGAACATTCTGCTAAAGTAGAAAATGGAGTGCATGGGGAGGCCTACACTGTAATGGTCTCCTATTCAGCTGTGAATGGAAAACCAACAAAAAATAATACCCATGGGGTAATTGCAAGGACTCACTATGGATATTGAGGGAGCGAGCACACTAGTAGACTTTGAAGTAATAGAGATTGTTGATGACAGTGATCCCTACCCCTCGCTCTTAGGAATTGATTGGGCCACTGACATAAATAGGGTGATTAATCTGAAGAAGCGCATGATGATTTTTGAGAAGAAGTCTCTGTGTGTAGTTATACCGTTGGACCCTATGGAAGGATCGTGCTATGCAGAGCTAGTGCGTGACTATGAAGTGACGATGATTTGGACTGTATCTATAAAAGAACCATGTGAAAGCAAGATTGGGTAAATCCCACCGCAGACAAACGGATCTCATGGGAGCGTGAAATCTCCTGTACGTCGGATTATGATGAGGAGATAGAGTAATGGCAGAACTAGTTACGTGAGGTGACCACGCTGAACTGTAATATGATGACAAGATCGATGCATTGCATATCAATGAAAGTGAGGGATCTGCCTACTTATGATGAGTTAAGTGGGGTAGATACTTTCCTAGATAAGTTTGGAAGGTAGGTGCTAGAAAAGTAACGTTTCCATGCCATGAATTTGGTATTTCGTGCTACGCCCACGAGGTGGTGGGGTACGCACAAACGGAGCTTTGAGGACTGGCGCGAATGCAAGAGAATGATGCACACATGGTTTGGGCAGCCTAGAGTGCGAATGACAGACAAGTATGATGGACAGGATGATCCACGTGCACACCTGGCCAAGTGGAAGAAGGTCTATGGAGAAAAGCCGCAACCTAAGTGGGTGCACCTGTTCTATCATACCTTAGATGTTATACCCATGAATTGGTATATAGATATGGAGCTCCGCCATGGGACAAGTGAATGGGATATCTTGCATGAAGGGTTTATGATGACCTTCAGTTTTGAGGATAGCTGGTGGGATAACATTGATGAAGCACTACAAGAGGTAAAAGAAGCTATCTTTAGGATACCACAGGAACCAGTAGAATTGATTAAGCTTGGATGGGCTACTCAGCTGAGCTGCTTGCTAGAATGTTATAATGTACTTGTTGAAGAAGAAGATGAAGATCTATGGAAAATTAACATTCCAGAAACAAAAGGCCATCTTGAGGTTCAAGGACCATAGATTGAGAACCTTGACATAACTGTGCTAGTAAAAATGAAGCAGGTGAACATTGGTACGGAGGCAAAACCTAAGTTTACAATGCTCAACGACCACTGGGATGATACGACAGTGGATAAGGTCACTGAGTTACTCCACAAGTACCAGGACTTATTCCCGACCAATTTTACGGAGTTAAAGGGAATCATCGAAGATTTAGAATGATGAGGATCACGTGAAAACTTAATGCGAAGCACATTAAGCAAAGGCCTTACTGCTTAAATCCAAAATACAAGGAGAAGGTTCGTGTAGAGCTAGACAAAATACTTGCAACAGGAATTATTGAGCTTGTGGAAGAATCTGATTGGGTAAGTCCAATGGTGGTGCAAGAAAAGAAGCAGAAGGATGAAATAAGAATATGTGTGGATCTCAGAAAATTGAATGATACTTGTGTACATGATCCATTCCCAACTCCATTCACAGATGAGGTGTTGGAGAATGTCCGTGAGCAGGAAGCATATTCTTTCATCGACAGGTTCTCAAGGTACCACCAGATTAAAATTGTGCCAAAAGATAGGAGCAAGACAACCTTCGTGACTGAGTGGGGTTGATTTCAATACACTATCATGCCATTTGGGTTGAAGAACGCGTCAGCCATCTTTTCATGCGTAGTTGTTGCAACATTCAAGGAATATATTCACAAGTTCTTGGAGGTTTATTTTGATGATTGGACTGTATTTGGGCTGTTTAAGCACCATGTAGCGAGCTTACGCTTGATGCTGGATACCTTCCAAAGATACCAAATCGTGGTTAACCACAATAAGTGTACGTTCCTCATTCCTTTTGGGAACTTGTTAGGACATGTGGTTTGCAAACATGGATAGATGGTAGATCCCACAAAGATTGCGATGATTATGAATTTGGAAGCACTGCGAAGTATGAAACAGCTGCGCGCTACTTGGGGACATACGAGGTACTATAAGAAGTTTGCTAAAAGCTATGCCTAGATCACCACGTTGATGGAAAAGCTGTTGAAAAAAGATGTCACGTTATACTGGAATGATGACTGTAAGAAAAGCCTAGATGTATTGAAAGAAAAGATGGTCACTGCACCGATCCTGGTCTTCCCGAACTGGGAGGAAGAGTTTCATGTCCATGTTTATGCGTCAAGTATAGCACTCAGGGCAATATTAACACAGGAGGGTGGAGAGGCTTGGATCACCCTATAGCGTTCGCAAGTCACATATTATCTAAAGCAGAAAAGAATTATTCCATCACTGAATGTGAGGGACTGGCTATGGTGTATGCGCTCTATAAATATCGACACTACTTGCTAGGGGGACACTTCAAAATGTATATAGATCATTCCACACTGAAATACTTGGCCAATAAGCCTATGTTGGGGGGGCGCATATGCAGATGGTTTTTATTGTTCCAAGAATATGATTTTGAAGTTGTTGTGAAACCTGGACGATTGAACATAGGACTAGATTACCTATTGTGCATTGAGATAGGAGAGGAACCTACTAGTCTAGAGGAAGGATTACCTCACGCACAACTCTTTTCTTCACACGTAGTGGATGGACATTTTGAAGATATAATCCACTTTCTCATGATTGGAACTGTATCAAAAGAGTACTCCGTCCAGGAGAAGGAACTAGTGGTGCGCTCGACAAATTTCTCTGTCATTGTGGGGCACCTATATAAGATGGGGAATGATGAGATACTATGAAGGTATGTACTTGAATTTGAACGAAGCAATATCCTTGCGGATTCTCATGGGGGCACTGCAGGAGGACATTATGCAGGGAGAGAGATAGCGCAGAAGATTCTCCATGTAGAGTTGTGGTGGTCGACCCTTCATCAGGATTCAAAAGCACATTGCAAGGCTTGTGATGTATGTCAAAGAATAGGTAAACCATCGTGGAGGGACAAGATGCCTTTGAATTTGTAGATGATGTTGTAGCCCTTTGAAAAGTGGGTGATTGATTTTGTAGGACCTATCAAACCTCAAGGAAAAATGGGTGCGAGATATATTATCACTGCGATAGATTACCTGAATCGTTGGGCAGAAGCGCAACTGACAAAAGATTGGATGACCACAAAAACCACGAAGTTTCTATTTGAACAAGTATTGACATGATTTGGATGTCCGAAGATCTTGATGAGTGGCCATGGTACATATTTCCTAAATGAGATGATCATCATGCTGCTAGAAGAGTTTCAGGTGTATCATTAGAAAAACACATCGTATCACCCACAAGCTAACGGGACAGTAGAATCATTTAACAAAGTACTGGAGACTGCATTGACGAAAGTATGCAATGAACAACGAAGTGATTGGTACCTACGTGTACCTGTAGTATTATGGGCTTATCGGACGACATGCAAGAAACTAATGGGGTAGACACCATTCCAGCTAGTTTATGGAGTGCAAGCCATAATGCTGATGAAATACATCGTGCCTAGTCTATGCATAATAGCCCTCACAGGTATGATAGACCATGGAGCCCTGGAGGAGAGGCGCGTGCAATTGGAAGAAATCGAGGAAGAACAATTTTTGGCTAGCTTTAACCAACAAGCACAAAAGAAACGCAAAAAGGCCTGGCATGATCGACATATTAAGTTGCACACCTTCAAGGTGAACGATTTGGTGTTACTATATGATAGTAAGTTTGATAAAATCTTGGGAAAATTCAGAATGCATTGGTTGGGACCGTATGTTATTAAGGAGGTCACAGATGAAGGCGCAGTGCAGTTGGTAAAGTTAAATGGAGAACCTTTCCCAGCAAAAGTGAATGGCAATCGGTTGAATCCATACACGGGCGGCTCAGCGATCTAACTAGCCAATCAAAGAACAATCTTAGTGCTCTAGGAAGCTGAAAGGAGGAGCGAGACTATAACCAGGTGTAGGGCAACAGTTCAACGACAACAGTCTTTGAACAACGCGTCCAAGAGGTACAGTAGATAGCCGCTTAGTGCGTTGCTGACCTTGCAGCGGTCCTGGCAGAATTGGGAGGTCTCCACATGATGATCTCTGCACTTACAGAGTGACTCGATGATGGGACCTAGCCCACGCTCCAACATAACCTTGGTTGTCAACTTGTCTGGGATTAATGATGTTGGTGGATTCAATTTGTTGATTTCGCGGTTGATTGCAGATATGAGTATCAAATATTTTTATTGGAGTTGGCAGTCATTAATGGGGGCTCATAAATGCTTACCTACCGGTACCCAACCTCGGGCTTTGTCCTCCCGTTTGGTCTTTTACACAAAACCTTAGTGCTTCTCAGTCATTGTATGGGCTCTGCTCTGTTATGGAAACTCTGCGAGGGTTCCTGTCAAAGTGTTTGGTCTAATCCCGACTCTTATGGCAAACATTGTTTTTGGGTGTGGCTGTGAAGGAATGTTGGTCTTTCGAACTTTCTTGTGCTATTGGCAATGAATTTTCCCTATTGCATGAATTTGTCTTGACTCTGGAGGTTAGTCCGCTCGAATTATTTTACACAGTGAATTATTTCTTTATTCTGTTATTGCTTGGACTCGATGCTTGGTCTCTCAGGCCACCGGTTGTTCTTTCCTATTGTTGATAGTACTCTTTGCTATTGTTATGGTGCTAAAGTCGTTTTAAGTTCTGTTTTCAATGTGCACAGGTGACGACACAATGACTCTCTCGGCTACAACTCAGGTAACTTGTCCCTTCGTATTTTATATTCATCCTCTTCTGGTTTAGTAGCTGACCAACGCCTACTACTCTTATCTCAGGCTTCTTTTTGTTTTCTACGGCTCTGTTTCATGAGATTCTTGGTCTGGTCGTGCCCAGGTATGCTATGCTTTCCCTTTACTTTTATTACATCTATGTTCAGGTACCATTGTGCAATGCACGCTAATTGTGGCTTGTTCTGTCTACACAGGTTGAGGGTTCGACTTGGGGTGTGAGGATTTATCACAATTTGGTCTCCAAGCTCTACAACTCTCTGTTGGTAGGCTCTGTCTTCCACAATTTGTTAACTTGCAGTTAGAGTTTCTTTTTTATTTTGTGGTGTTTGCTCCTCACTGTCCGGTTGCTACGTACAAGTTGGGTCGTTCTCACGACTTAGGCCTGTGTCGGATTCCAAGTTCCAGTTTAGTGATAGTTCTGGTCTAGCTGTCTAGTTGAGGTTCGAGGGTTTCCTTGACTTCAAACCTTGGACTAGGGTTTGTTCGTTCTATCGGACGCTGTGTACTTGATTTGTTTTGGACAATGTAATACTTAATTTGCGTTGAACAATAGCAATGTATATATATATATATATTATATATATATATATATAATATATATAATATAATATATATATATATATATATATATAATCTCTGTTTGTTTAAGAAAATGTGTGATGGTTTGTCTAGAATTACCTCTGTTGTAGTTCGTTTCTCCGGTGCCTTGATTTTGTATTCTCCTTTCGATCGATTCACTGTATGTCTCTCTTTTGGTCGTGAATTTAATTCACTCTAGTTGTGGGAATTGCATGTGTGTTATAGTGTTGCTTTCTGTTAAGAGAGGAAAAGAAACACAACCTACAGTAGTAGGCCTGTACTTTGTTTGTTATCACTGAATTCAACTAGTCAATGGATATAACACAATGGCACAACACATAGGCAATAATACAGATGGATGATAGAATTTTTTTTTGTTATATCTCTTTTATTACTCGTATTTGGAAATGTTGAACCCTTTACATGCTTTCCATTATTACGTTTATACGTTTTCGTTACAGTTAATGAAACTATAGTTACTTTCGGTTGTAGGCAGTATAGTTGCATAACTACTAAATACTCGGTTCTGTTTACATGACAAGATTTACATTTAGACATATTTGTCTTTTCTTTTTAAAATGACAGAACAATTACTAGCCTGTTTTTTATTAAAGTCAGATACATAATAACCCTAACCGACCAACTAACTTTTGACTAATACAGAAATTAAGAAAAAAAAACGAAATCCTACCTCCTACTCTGATAAACTAAACATGAAAGACAAACCAAACGCTAACTCAACTTTCCAACCTGGCAAAGACAAACACCTGGTCATGGTGCCCTGGCTAGATTCTCCTGCATCAGGCTTCCGGGGCAAAAAGAAATCATGGCTCTGGTCCATGAGCTTCTCGATTGAAGAACCTGTCTGCTCAATCTGCCTGGCATCAAGCCATGAACTATCCTCAATAGGACAATTCTTCCACTTGACTAGGTATTGCAGATGCTCCTTCCGCCGAGTTCGTTTGTCCACTTGAGTGTCGAGAATGCTCTTGATCTCGGGAGGCTGAACGTAAGGCATCTGTCTCATCCAAGCTTCTCATCCATCCTGGGTATTCCGTGTGGGCCGTGTAGTTCTGTCTCCGTCTCCTTCTTCTGGGTCAGTAGTGTAAGGGAACAATTTTTCTACGTTGAAGATGGGTGAAATGCCTATCCTTGGTGGCAGCTGTAACTCGTAGGCATTCGCTGAAAATTTCCGGAGGATTTTGCAGGGTCCTATCTTCTTATACTTTAGCTTATTGTATGCACTTCTCGGAAAGCATTCCTTGTCCAAATGCACGAGGACTTCATCTCCTATGTTAAATTGTACTTCCCTTCTCTTCAAATCTGCTTGTTGTTTATACTTTAGGCTGCTGTCTTGCAATTTAATTTTTACCTGCTCGTGCAAATCCCTCATCGCGTTAGTGAAATATTCTCCATTTATGCTTCGCTTGTCTTGCAGTCCAAGATCCTGCAACTCATGCACTCCACGAGGATGCATGCCATACAATATTTGAAATGGACTGTAGCTTGTGCTACGATTAGGTAAGTCATTATAAACAAACTCTGCCTGTGCAAGCACTCGATCCCACATCCGCGAATTCTCTCCAACCAAGCTTCGCAACAAGTTTCCCAGACTCTTGTTTACCACCTCTGTTTGTCCGTCAGTTTGCGGGTGATAAGAAGAGCTGTAACTCAGTTGTGTATCCATTTTCTTCCATAGGGTACGCCAAAAGTGCCCTGTAAACTTCACACCCCTATCCGAAAGGATAGACTTAGGCAACCCATGTAACCTGACAATCTCTATGAAAAACAAGTGGGCCACGTGAGTGGCATCATTGGCTTTTCTGCAAGGGATAAAATGCACCATTTTCAAGAATCTGTCCACTACTACCATCACTGAGTTGTAACCTCGCTATGTCTTAGGTAGACTCAAAACAAAGTCCAAGCTGACTGAGTCCCACGACCTGTCTGGAACAGGCAATGGTGTGTACAGTCCCGTGTTCTCACTGTTGACACCTAATCCAAAACGGATGGGTGAACTAGACAGTCATCAAGAAGATGAACTGATCCGTCATGTTTATGTATATAAATGTATGTTAGCTAATGAATAATATATCAGTTTTTCTCCCGCTCATTCTGGAGTTACCCTGGCCTGACATGGTATCAGAGCACAGGTCCCAGAAATAGTTGTAACTCCTGCTGTCCTGAGAGCTGCTCAGTCCTGAGCGCTACTCTGACATTGATTCCCTGGCCTGACTGCACTATAAGCGTTTTTCATTCAAGGCACGCTGCCTGAGGGAGGTTGGAGCATTTCAGTTCGAATAATAGCTTGTTGTCTGCTATGATAACACCTCGAAATTGGTAATGCCGCTGTTCTTCCTACAATCTCCCAATTCAAGAGGTAATGCATAATCCAAACTTGGAATCCGTCCACTGTTATTAATGATAGTTACCATTTGCACTGTTTTTTCCACTGTTAATGTCGAGAGGCTCCCGTACTGGCCTGAGAGGCTCCCGTAATGGCCTGACACTCACTGTGACCCTTTGCCAACTGTCACACTTTACATCTGGTCACAAATCATTGTACATCCCTTCGCATCTTTGGCCAAAAGTAGAAATTTCTGAGCTGCTCGAGTGTCTTGTCCATGCCAAAATGTTCAGTTAGACCTCCACTATGCTTCTCCCGAATAATATTCTCTCTCATCGAGCAGTCAGGTATGCATAGTTGTCCTCCCTTAAACAACAGTTTCTCTTGTAAGTTTTAGTCCAACCATGGACTGTTATCTCTCACCAAGGGATTCTGACATGCCTCATAGGCCTCCTTAAAATCTATATCAATCTGGTATAAATCTTTTAAGTGCTCAAAACCCAACACTTGCACAGTACTCTTCTGCAGAAGTAAAGCTCTCCTAGTCAGTGCATCCGCCACCTTATTGGCCTGCCCGCTGATATGTTTCAACATGGAGTTGAAACTCTACAAATAATCCACCCATTTGGCATGTTTGTGGTTCAACTTGTGCTATTGCATTACATACTGTAGTGCAGAATTATCTGGAAACAACACAAATTCGTTTCCCAGCAGATAATGCCTCCAGTGTTTTAATGCCTGTATAATCGCATAGAACTCCTTGTCATAAGACAAATATTTCTGTCTGCTTTCATTTAGCTTCTCACTGAAGAATGCCATAGACTTATCCTCCTGGCTGAGTACAGCTCCAATAGCCATACCGCTAGCATCACAACGAACATGAAAAAGCTTCTTGAAGTCTGGCAATCGCAGGATTGGCCTCTCTGTGATCTTCCTCTTCAATAGCTGGAAACTTCTCTCCACTGCATCCATCCATTGAAAAGGCTGACTAGCCTTTTTAATGGTGTCCAACATAGGTGCACAAATTCCGCTAAAATTCCTTATGCATTTCCAGTAAAAACTTGCTAGTCCATGAAAGCTACGTACCTCATATAAATTTTTCAGAGATGGCCAATTAACTATCGCCATAACCTTCTTCGGATCCATCTTTAGTTCATTTTCTGCTATTACAAAGCCCAAATAAATCAATTCCTTTTGTAGAAAAGTACATTTCTTCAAATTTATTAGCAGTTTATTCTGCTGTAAGTTTACCAGCACTTTCTGAAAATTTTGAAGGTGCTTCCTTGTCCTGCTGAAAATTAGTATGTCGTCCAGGTACACTATCAAAAATTTTCTGATGTACTCCTTCAACATCTCATTCATTAACCTCATAAATGTACTGGGTGCATTGCTCAGTCCAAATGGCATGACCAGCCATTCATATAGTCCCTCATTTGTCTTAAAGGCTGTCTTCCATTCGTCCCCCTCTCGTATCCGGATCTGATGATACCCACTCTTCAAGTCTATCTTATAAAAATATGTTGGCCCCCTTAAACAATCCATCATGTCATCCACTCGTGGCAGTGGAAACATGTACCAGATGGTGATTTTGTTAATAGCCCTTGAGTCTGTGCACATCTGCCACTCTCCTCCTTTCTTGGGAGTGAGAACCGTTGGGACTGCGCAAGGGCTCAAACTCTCCCTTATCAATCCTTTGTCTAGTAGTTCTTGCACCTGCTTCCTAATCTCTTCATTGTCCTTGGGGCTCATTTGGTATGCTACCTTATTCGGAAAACTGGCTCCGGGTATGAAGTCAATATGATGACTTATGCTTCTTTTGGGGGGTAATTTATCTGGCAAGTCATCCACCACTATGTCCGTAAATTCTTGCAACATCTGCTGGATTTCTGGAGGTAAATCTAATACCTCTGTATGCAACAACACTATTTTTTCTCTCTTTACAACTGCATAACCAATCTCACTATCCTCAACTTGTTTCAGAAACTATTTTATGCTAACCAACAATGCTCTTGGTTCACTTGTCCCTACTGTCCCTTCCTCTTTGATGGGCACAAGCTTATGCTTGATTCCATCCTTGACAAACTTATAATAGTTCATCAATCCATCATGTACCACCTTTCTATCGTACTACCAAGGCCTGCCTAACATTATGTGACATACATCCATCGGTATGATGTCACAAAGGACTTTATCATTATAT
>APFE031425757.1:0-26104 GCA_000404065.3 Pinus taeda | reverse complement strand
GAGAAATCCATCTCCACCCTCTACCCTTGGGATTTTCTTGAGACCACCTCAACCAGGATCCAAAATCTATCGGCAACCCAAAGCTCAACTAAATAGAGAACCCACTAAATCATGGCTATCCAGGAAGTGGCATAGGAAAGGCTATACATCACTATCAATCCAAGCAAATATACATGCCATTGGAAAAACATGACCAATAAATTAATGCATGAACCATGCATTCAAATCCCAACAAGATAATCAAACATGCACATTGTTACCTACAAAATTCCTCCTATTGGCTACTCTTTCTCTACTTTATCTCTGCCCTTTCTTACTACTATCCAAGTCTTCCTCTTGGCTTCCACATGAACTCCTCTTCCGCTGCTTACTTTCCTTGCTTTTCTCTCCTTATATCCAAGTGTTGTCCAAGTGCTCTCTACCTCCTTCCTGTTGTAGTGTCCTCTCTCTCTTGTTTTCTCCAGGAGAATACTAGAATGATGTCTCTCCAATTTATTTTTCTTTTTTCTTTTCCCTTTCCTCCATTTTCCCTTGGATGCATTTTTATTTTACTATTTTCTCCATTTCTTGTCTATTCGTCTTCCCCACATGCTAACATGGAATTTATTTTATTTTCATTTATTCCTTTTGCATTCTACCACCTGTCCTTGATAGCCTGTAACAATTAATTTTCCATTTATTTCGTTTTGCCTCTTGCCAATGCCATTGCTAATTTCCATAGCCAATAAATAAATAATTAGCCACAAGTAGATCCTAATACAATGTTTTTCCCCTCATTCAGCTTGGAATACGTTTCCCATAACCTTGGTTTGATTTATTTACATGGAAACTTAACCCAAGGTTGTTACATTTCTCTTATCTTAAAGAGCAATTAGTTCGTCAAACAATATGATAAGGTATATGTACTCTAATATTTATATGATAGTTTTTATAAAATTTTTGGATATATATTATCTTCCTTCATGACTCTCTAGAGATATTGCAACACCAAACCTCACATCCATATAAAATAATAAGAATGATGAGAGTTTCTTAGATAAGTTTCTTTTTATTCCAAATTTAAATATTTACTAACTTATAATTGTTTTCAAACCCATAATAAGTTTTCCAACCCCCATTTATTCTTTTTTCAATGTTATAATTTCAATCAAGTGTGTGATGGATGTTGATTCCAATATTATTTATATGAAGGAACTTCCTCCAAGTTGTTGTTGTCATATATGAAAGTATCATATGTAATCTTTCTAGATTTAATTATCATGACTTTTGTTTTGTTGATATTAATTGTCATACCCATCTTGGAGTATAATTGTTGGTGGATCCTTAGATACTTCCAAATTTCATAATGACTCATTTCCAAAAGAACAATATCATCAAGATAAAGGAGAAGAATTATGACTATACCAATAAGTGTGTGGCTAACACAAATTGCATATTCCAAACATTCTTCTAGCTTATTAATGTGTATACCAAAAATGGTAAGGGATAAGGGGCACCCTTGCTTCAATTAGATATTGCATTTAATTTTTTCCAACCAACCCTCTGTGGTCCTAAACTTGGAAAATAACATTCTCATAAAACTTGTCACAGAACCCCTCAACTTGAAAGGAACCATTATATTTTTTGGCTTCTTCCACACAATTGTCTTGAGAACAATGTGAAAAATTATTTTCTAAATTCAATGAAACAACATAAGCAATTAGTTTTATTATTGTGACATTCCTCCTTAATAACCTTAAGAATAACAAGATGGTCCACAGTTGAATGATATCTCCTAAAGCCATCTTTTCCTTTAGCTATTTTATCATGGCTATTTAGCTATGAGATAATCTTATTTTCCAAAATAATTCTTCATAACTTGGCTAAAATATGGGTAATCATAATGTCATATAGTTAGAGGGAATGATTTTATCCTCACTTTTAAAGATAAGTAGAATGAGGCTCTAAGTCAAAGGCTTATGAAATCCTTTGTTTATTTCCAAATTGAAGAGGTTATGTATGTGATGGATAAGGATAGACTCTCATATTTTAAAAATTCATGAAATCATTTGTTTATTTCCAAATTGAAGAGGCTATGTATGTGATGGATAAGGATAGGCTCTAATATTTAAAAAAAATCAGATTAGTAGCCTTCAATGTCCTTAACTTTTCCAATTGCAAGTTTCTTAAATCCAAACTCAATGCCTTCCAAATAAAAGATTTCATATTTTATATGGGCATTAAAAATGATGTCCATGGCATTACGAGTAACATACAAATTTTTAAGGTAGGAATTCTAGTTCTTCTAGGGAATCTATTTATTTTCTTTAGTATTATGAATTAGAATTTTCTTCCAAAACTTCCTAGGATCTAATTTAGATAGATGCAAAATATTCTCTTGCTTTCTATTTATATAGTACATTTTCTTCCTTTTAATAAGATCTTTGAATGTTTATCTTATCAATCCTTAAATTTTCATTATGAGCATACCTAATTACATTTCTAGCAATTTTACAATCATTGCCATACCAAGGGTTAGTTGTTTTATTATTCTTTTTACGTGACACCCTGATAAATAACATGTTAATGGATGTAGAGAGGGTTGTAGTAAGATTATAATTTAGGTTTTTGATGTTATCCTTATAATTGAAGAGGTGTAAATACCTATTTAAATCCTCTAGGAAGAAATCAATTTTAGTTTTTTCAAAGAATTAGGTGCTTTTAATTCTCATAATTATCTTGCATGGGGATTTTGTGCATGGAAAAGTTTATACTTAAGGTTAAAGGTATATAATAAATGTTAGAATCATTGTCATTTAAGAGATCAAAACTTATTATTTTGTTGGAAGCAAGGATATTGTCCATATCACATATTCCATGACACTAATGCTAAGCCTATGAACACAAGTCATCTGGTTGGATTTTGGCCACTTGATTACACCATTGCAAATTATTAGGTCTTGAGAACTGCAAAGTTTGTCTATCTCAATACCAAATATATTTTTGGTTAGGTCCTTAGCATTTATTTTATATCTAATAGCTAAAACAAGGTCCTCATCTAGAAATAGAAGCTTTGGGTTAGAATTATTGTTTAGAAGAATAAATTAGTTAGTTGCAGTTCTAACATTAAAGTCTCCTAACAAGATAATATTACCTTCCTTCCTCAAATTGTGAATATCTTGTTCCAAGGTATTATAAGGGAAATGTTTATATAGATTAATTTTATTATAGAAGGAAGAGTTGATAGGTGAGAAATAAAAAATGTAATATAAATCCTCTTAGTATTAATTTCAAATATTTCTATCTAATTGTATTGACTAAGAGGGTCTATTTTATGAAGCTAAATGTAACGAGAAACATTTTATTTATATAACAAGCTACTCCAAATCCTTTGCGAGTGCATTTCTTGTTTCATGTCGATCACAGGATGAATCCATCTATGTGAGGGACCTTAGACTCATTATGGCCACATGTTTCAACTAGTAAAATAATACAATTTCAGTTGGGATCCAACTATACATAGGACCTCTATGCCATGCAAAGCCACAACAATTCCAAAAAAGGATATAAAGTGCTCGAAATACATATTTATTACTCTCATTTGGTCTCTATCCCTAATAAATATTTTCTATTTCTAACCATTGCTCATTTCACTTTCTTTTGGCTTCCTTTACCTTTTTAAGCTCCTTCCTTAGCTCATCTTGTTTTGTTGGAATGAGGTCCTCATTTTGTTTTGTTGGAATGACATGCCAAGAGCAAAAAATAAAATTATATTTTTAGATGCTTGGGGCATTTTATATGGTCAAGACCCAATGTAGTCTATCCATAATGGGGAGGAGAAAAAACTTTTCATCCCAAAGAAAAAAATAACATAAATAACATCGATATTCATGCTTAGTAAATGATATAGTTCAGTCATAATGTGTATTATTAACTAGATTTTAGTTATCTTGAAAAACTGGCAATGTAAAAACTTCAAGCAAGTAAAAAAATTTTGTTCTCTATTGTTGTAGTCATTATGCTAGTTGGAGCCAAGAATCATGAAAAAATTCTAATTGGGAGTCCTCTTAAGATTCTTTGACTTTATACATGTCATTATCTAGTGCCATTATAGATTTTTATAAACAAATGACATCCTTGTTTTTGTCCCTAGACACATGATCATAAGTGATGAGAGAGAAGAGAGAATCAATATGTTGAATATTTTGGAATAGAGGCTAGAGAGAATAGTTTTTCAAAACTTTATAGAACTTCATCCAAAATACAAACATCATAGAGTCACCATAGATGTGAATGTGTGTGATCCCATACTACCAAGCAATATGTAACAAAAGTTTCAGTGCCATAAGTTCAACAAAATTGTTTGTGGCTATCCCAAGGCCCTTAGAAAAGAGTTTTTTTTGTGAGGATAAAAGGAAAATGACACCCCCACTATCTCCTCCTTGGGAAGGGTCACCTTGTGTTGCTCCATAAAAAAATTCCCAAGGATGGTTTATTTGGATTTGAATGCTTGATCGAGTAGACTAAACTAGTTTGTGAGGAGTGGGTTGGAGAGATTCAATCGAATATGTCCAGGTTGTCAAATGGAAAATTTCAAAGAGGAGGGTTCCTTATTTACAAAATGGCGTGATTTCAAGCATCCATATGCCTAAAGAGATGGTGAGAAGAAAGGATTTGTGTTGTTTCTTATGTTGTTAATTCAACCATTTAAGTAGAGAATCTTCAATGGAGTCTCCCTACTAAAGATATGTGGATCCTTGTGGTTTATGAATATTCTCCCATACCGATATCATGTAAGGGAAGGAAATAAAAGAGATGGTTAATAATTCTTACATCCTAGTGACATAGAGAACAATAACCAAGCCCTTGAATAAATCCTTCCTAGAGATTGTCCCATGTGGGATAGTTATTACAAATCGAGAGCCACATGAGAAGCTTTTCCTTAAGAGGGAATTTGAGTTTCCAAATATTATTCCCTCATTATGGGGCAAGGACCTTTTGAATTTCCTAGGTGAGAGAAATGTATACGAATTTTGACATGTATCTCCCAGTTAAATTTGGAGCCCAAATTAGTTGATATGGGAGAGCCCTACAATCTCTTCCTTGGAAATACTGGCCATCAATTGGCTCTTCTCTTCTTGGTACTTAAAGTTAGGGAATATAGAAGCCACCTATACGATAGCATCAATGGTATCCCTCAAATATTCTCTAAATAGGTTCTTGAAGTGTGAGACACCTTCATATGCTAGGTCAAAAAAAGAGGAGGCTTGGGATCCACCATATCTAGATATAGTCAATATTGAGTTGATGGTTTTCCTATGATTAACACATTGATGGAAAAACTTTTTATTTCCATCTCCTACATGGATCCATAGGGCTATGTTCTTAATTTTCCATTCTTTTTCTTTGACTAATAAGATTTTATTCGACAATCATCAAGGGTTTTTAGTGAATCCCTTTGTTGGTATGATAAAACCTCTCACCATATCCCTCCAGAAAATTGGCTTATATGTTTTTCTTTTTCCTTAAGGGACATGATGCATTTTTCTATTTTTTTATTTTTTCCATGTGGTTGTTGAAACTTTGGATTTGTTGATGCTCTCATGGAATTGGAGAGGTGGAGAAACATGATCAGATGGATCAAAGGGTCTTCATACATATTTTATGGATTAAATGGAATGGGGGTTCAACTTCAAAGGGGTAGGGGGTTTAGGAATTGTAGTGTCTATTTCTAAAATAATAAGACATTTGTTAGATTCTTCCTTAGATAAGACTCATTATTGAATTCTAATATTGTCCTCTTGAAATTGATTAGAGATTAAGAATATGTCCATCCTCTTCATTATTTTGGCTTCCCCCGCTCGTTTGTTCATCCAATTAAGTAGAAACTTTGAGGATTGAATTTTGAGAAATCCTACTCCTTCTCCTACTCCTAGTCACTTAAGAATAAAATATGATAGGGGATCATGGTGTGCAAAAGAGCCCTAATGCAAACCCTCAATGTGAAAATTGAGACCTCCTTCGAACATTATTCTACCCTCTCTAAAAAGGGGATTTTGGAGATTGGTATCCCAAAACTCCTTTTCATTTGTGAAGGGCCCATATATATATTAAAACAAAGGAGATATGAATCTAAATCTCTAGAATGGAAAGAAGTGGCTAGACCTAGTTTTACCAACCAGGCATAAATGAGCTTCATTACATTTTTTTTCCACCTAGAAACCAATCCACTCAATCTTCCAGTCATGTCTACAACTATAAAATCCCAACCCAACATGAAGGAAGATAAAAAATGGAAGTATTTATCACCTTCAAGCATTGGTTTCTTGAATGGAAAGAATGTAGGGATTGTGAGTGTTCACTAGATGCTTGGTGCCCAATTTTTTTATGGGGCTAGCCAACCCCCTACAATTTAAGGAAACCATATTCATTAGGGAACCGTCTCTAGTGTTAGTGCTCTAAGGACCCCATAAAAGGAATGATTTTTGTAGAATGGATTTTAGAGTTTGCTTTCTTTTGCATAAGTGATATGAAATATGTGTGTCTTGTGTGGGAGAATTTCAAATGATGCTCTTTACTGGAACCCAAACCTTTAGTGGTGTTACAACCTAGAGGAAGGATTCCTTTATTTTTGGAGCTGAAGGTTATATTTTGGGATAAAGGGGAAGTGTTAGCAAGTTCCTTTAATATATTTGGAAGTAGGGATCAAATATAGGTTAGTCAAGGGGATGGGGTTGCCAAAGACAAATGATGTGGGGGTGATAGGAATTAAGGGAGAGGGTTGAGTGCTAGACAATCCTAAAAATTTGAAGGGGAAATCCTAAAACCCCTCATGAGTGTGTGCATGTCGTGCATCCATAGATTCTACACAAGCTAAAAATTGATCAAAAAAAGAGGAGGGTTGGTCAAAGGAGGAGGAAAATTGTGATCTTACTTTTAGAGTTAGCAATAATTTCTAGGGAAGTTTAGTATTTGTTTGAGTAGAAAGAGGTTACACTCCATCATACAAGCCTAGGGAGGCCAAGTGATAGAATTATTTTGACTAAAGGGAAACCCTTCTAACTTGGAACGTGGTTTTCCTCCCATTGAGGTTTCTCTTAAACTCATTTTTTGTGCTCATAACACTACTATCACTTCATTCTCGAATAGCCATAGGTGTGTCATCTATCAAATTTGAAGAGAATACCTTCATAGTCGATGGGTTGTCTCATTGAGGTGTCGCTTCTAAATGTTATAGCATTTTCTAGTCCCTTAGAGATGTTGAGGTCAACTAAAATGTGAGTCAATCCCATATATCTCAACTCCTTGTAGGAAGTGTCATCTTCATAATAGAATCCCAATAGGTTACGAATTTCACAAAATACATAATGAAACAAGAAATTTATATGTAAACTTGGTTAAAAAATGCAGATTGGGATGACCTCTAATTTCTCCAACCTAGCATCAAAATCCACTAGTAAATTTTTTAAATACAAAGCTTATGATCCCCCATGCCAATGAGAGTGCAATAATTTTTGTGCTTCTTCACTAATTTAAATTGCAGTCCACACCATCCACCCTTAGGATAGAATCATGCAATGTGTAGAGTAACCCAAGATATCTAGAGTTTTTTTAACGTCTATAAATACGTCCATAACCATTCATTTATTGACAAAACATCCAAGAAAAACAACATCCTCCATATATATATATATATTATATATGATGACTTTTTTAATAGTTATAAAATTATGTTGAAATTAATTAATTTATATAAATTTCACATATTTCATAACCATTAAGAAGAGTCCTTTCGGTAGAAATCACATAGGAGAAAATTTTGTTGATGCGTTTCAAACCAGCTAGTGTGGTCCATCATGAGGACCATATGAAGATGTAGATCATGGTACATGCTTAAATAGAGGGTGATGTAGAGACCGAAAGATCATATAATGACTAGTTTATGAAAATTAATATTTTAATAATGATTATCAAGATCAAATAATATTCCTATGAAGACTAATATAACATCTAGTTTAAGAATAATAATAATAATAATTAAGAAAGATTCAAAAATGTAAACATTAATAAGAAACAAACAATCAAAGTCAACCAAATACAGGGAACATAGTCAAAATAAATAAATAAATAAATAAATAGGAGTCAAGGCCTCATTAATAAACAAAGCAATCAAAAGGGACGGTAAAATTATTAATTATTTTAAATGCTAGTTTATATTCTTAAACTAGCCATATATAGGAAATATTATTTGATCTTAATAATCATTATTAAAATATATTTTTATAAAACAAGCACTTAAAATAAAATAAAATAATTTACCCCCTTTTTGATTGATTTGTTTTAATTTAGATCTCCTTTAATATTATTTTACGTGTAAATAGGATCTGACTCCATAATGAGGTCTGACTCGCTATTTATTTATTTATAATCTATCCTCTGTATTTGGTTGACTTGGATTGTTTATTTGTTGTTTTTGTTTCTTAATTAAATTATTATTTTTATCTTAATTATTATTATAAATTATAATATTATTATTCTTAAACTAGCCATAGAGTATTATTTAATCTTAATAACCATTATTAAAATATCAATTTTCATAAACTAGTCGTTATATGATCTTTTGGTCTCTACATCACCCTCTATTTAAGCTTGTGCCATGATCTGCATCTTCATCTGGTCCTGATGATGAATCATACCAGCTGGTTCGAAACACATCGACAAAATTTTCTCCTATGTGATTTCTATTGAAAATACCATTCTTAATGTAATATAGGTCATGTAAATATGAATTCAAAAATTTTATAATCATTTAAAAAAAATATTTATATTTTCTTAAATAATTTGCATTGATTTCTTTTATTCTTCTTCTTTCCCATATAAAACACATATTTTATAATGCACATAACATATGAAATGGTATTTTATATGCAATATAAACATAGAAAGAATAACGTCTCTTTAACTTTTTCATGAAAAAATAAATTATAATTTTTTTATTTAGAAAAAAATTGTTGGTGTGCCGAGAGACTCTACAATCTAGTACATGGGGATGTTGTAATGTTTGTAAATGAGTGTAAACATTTAAATGTTGTCTCAATATAAAAATATGTTGTAGTATCCATAAAATGAAGTACTATATCAAGAAATAATAATAATTAAAAACATAACATTAACTCAATTAAAAAATATAATAAGTAAATAATAATAAATTGATTCAATTCAATTTGTTTGTAATTTAGTTTTTATTTATAAAAAATTAACCAACTTTTTCCAAGAAAAAAAAATAATATGCGTATCCACATTTTTTTTTTATTAAACATGTCAAAGGAGATTGCCACATATATTTGTAACTATATGTATTTATTAGGGTTTTAATAAAATTCAAAAACAAGAATATTTCTATATATAGAGATGTGAAAGTTTATATAAAACATAACTAATATCATAATATGTGTATATCACATTATTATTAATATTTTTATAAAATATGTCAAAGGAAATTGCCACATATATTTGTAATTATGTATGTATATTAGGGTTTTAATAAAATTCAAATAAGAATATCTATATATATATATATATATATATATAGAGAGAGAGAGAGAGAGAGAGAGAGAGAGAGAGAAGAGAGAGAGAGAGGATCGATCTTAATTCCGAACTTTACCAAAGTTTGAGAGGAATCAAATTTCTGGAAAAGTAAACCTTTCCTTAAATTTGCACTCAAAAAAGAGATTTTCATATTAAGAAATTTCGATTTCAGCCCCACATTTACCAAAAGTTGAGAGGAATCAAATTTCTAGAAAAGTAAACCTTTCCTTAAAATTTGTACTAAAAAAAGATTTGCATAATAAGAATTTTGATTTCGCTAGGTACTTAATAAATCCAATAAATATATAATAATATTAATTATTTTCTCAATTTAGATATTCTTCCTAATATGGTAAGTACTATTAAATATATAATTCTTGGATTTAAGTTTTATACAAGAAATGCCTATCCTAAAGGTTCTTTATGTCACTTCATATGCTAAGTATGAAATAATATTTTCAATTTATAGAGATGTGAAAGTTATATAAACATAAATAATATTATTAGGATTGATCTTAATTCCGAACTTACTAAAAGTTGAGAGGAATCAAATTTCTAGAAAAGTAAACCTTTCCTTAAATTTTGTACTCAAAAAAATATTTTCATATTAAGAAATTTGATTTCAACTCCAAATTTACCAAAAATTGAGAGGAATCAAATTTCTAGAAAAATTAAACTTTTTCTTAAATTCTGTTACTCAAAAAAAATTTTGCATATTAAGAATTTTGATTTTCGCTCATATACTTAATAAATCCAATAATTATATACTAATTATTAATTATTTTTCTCAATTTAAATCTTCTCCCTGATATGGTAATTAATACTAAATATATAATTTTTGGATTTAAGTTTTATATAAGAGATGCTTATCCTAAAGGTTCTTTATGTCACTTCGTATGCTAAGCATGAAATAACATTTTCAATTAAAGGAAAAGGTTTTTTTTTTTTTAAGTAAAAGGTGGGTGGAAAGCCACAATATAATATATATGTTACCAACTATGTTTTATTTTTTTTCAATGATATGCATCTTACCACTAGACATCATTTTATTTTTTTCAATGATATGCATCTTACCACTAGACATCATGTCAAATTCTGAGCATATCAATGTACGTTATGTTTTCATATGACTTCAATTTTTTCAAACTCATTTCAATTTTGAGTGGAAAACATAAAAGTAGTCACATGATTGGACAAATTTAGTAATTACAATTCACACATTTATGGGTGGCAGCAACATGATTAGGACTTTGTGTTGGATGCTCTACTTTTAATATGGACTTCTACAAAATTATCAATAGTGAGCATCGTGCTCATTGGCTATATGAGGTGGAACTCCACTCCATATTCATCTTCATCGTACCATTTAAGAGAGGTTGGAGGTTCACGCAATTAATTGCATATTTAAAACAAGTTAATTTATTCTATACCATTACAAATACAAATTATTATTATTTTTTGGCATTTGTGACCTTATTAGATTCCCTTTTGCATTTGTTTTTTAATATAAATTTGTGGCTTTGGAAAAATCAATCCATTTTCAATTTTTTAATTTAACTTTGTCTTGTTGTGGTTAGACTTAAGTGATTCATGTAATAATAAATAATGTTTCAGACAATTCCATGGCTACAAAATAACCCACAATTGAACATGTATAGAGAAGATAATTGCTCCTCATTTAACTTCCTATTGGTAGTGTTATTGACCTTCCCTCTCGACTTAATAATATACTAATGGATATGATAGCTGTGTCATTGTTTATCTAAAAAGGCTCACTACAATTATGTAATGCAACATGTTTTTATTGATTTAAATTAAATCATCATTTTAAACTTTGTAATAAAATTAAATTTTGGAAAAACTTAAGTTATTAATTAATTTGAAGTTTAAGGGTTAAAAGCCTAAGAAAGGGAAACAAATCACCTTGATTATTGAAATTTTAATATAGTTCTCTATAATAGAGAATGTTGATGTACACAATGAAGAGAGATGGAAGAAATTGAAGCTTGGGAAGAAGAAGCTTACTTGACGGTTAGAAGCCAAAAGAGAAATTGGTCTTATGCATAAAGGGTGAAGGTTTTCCTTAAGTTTAAGAAATCTACAAAAATATTTCTAATGAATAAGAATGCACTAGAGTCTCTATTAAAAGTGCATAGCACATCCTTTGTAATAAGTTATTGAGCACAATAAAACCCACATTGAATATTGGTTTAACCATTTTTGTTTTTTATTGTAAAATCTTTGTTTTTATGGTGTGATTCATTATCGTGGAATGATATTTTTGTATGTTTATTCTAGTTTATATATTCCCATGTGTAATCTATTATATTAATATGCATTACATTGTTGTATTTAACATTTCAACATTGGTTGGGTTGCTATAGACAAAATATACTCTCATGTAATTTACTTGATTAGTGCACTCACAACATAACAATATGGTATCAAATTGCCACAATTCACTTCATGTTGATGGAATCAAAAGGTATGGAAACTAAACACACATGCACATCAATTCCATAAATTGATGGGGTGCTTTAATGTATGGTTTGTCGAATCAATAGAGTGATCTCTTAGGATGTGCATTGTGTGGGACCTTTCATGTAGCCTAGTTGACCTATTAATTGAATTGTTAGCCATGTGATCAATTGCATCTTTAATTTATTTATTTGAAAGTATGCATGTGTGTTGTGCCACTATGGAGCTACAATGCTATCTTGCATTTATTAAGTAGCTAGCTTGATAAGGAGTTGATGTCTTGGTAATGCCCACTATGTAAACTATGCACAACAATGATATGTATAATGGTTGAATTCTCAAGCCTTTCCCTAAGGTATAGCCATAACCATCATTTGATTGCTTTTACATTGAAAGTATATAGTTTATGCATGGTTTTCACATTGGATGTGTGTTTTGATTGTGTTGGGATTAACCATTCAGATTATTAAAAGGTTGATATATTTTTCGCAAATAAATCCTAGTTCCCTGGAATCTATTGATGGGAATTATCCTTGAATCCAATAAATATGACCATTCTTTTATGCTTGTTGATGATTAGAAGAGAAAAAGGTTGCACTTAGAATTGCAAAAAAATGGAGAAAAAAGTTTATTTCTATCAACCTCATTTGTATATCATCTATAATATTCTTCTTTTACAATTCAAAAACATATTGTACTATCAACCTCCATTGGAATACTAGAAATTTGACACCTCTACCTATGGCATGCATATCATGTTGAATCCTTTAATAAATTTCATGTAAAAATATGCAATGCCATAAAATATCCCTACCTTAGTCACATTAGAAGACACAAACAAATATAGGATTTCCTTCATATCATTTGAATACACATGTATTATCTTTGGAAACTACAAACTTTAAGGTTAATCAATTTTTCCATGAAGAATTCAAAATTATTCATAAACAACTAGTCCGTCCTTGATGCTTCAAATCTCAACCTTAGAGGTTGAATATGTTTTTTTTCTTCTAAAATTCAAAACTTCATTAAAAAATCCTATTACAAGTTTAACAATATATTCATAATACTATATTATTAACTACATGAATGTGCTCAATGAATTGATTTATTCAATTGTTATAACCAACCACTCATATAAGTCATTTTTGGTCTTAAATGTAATGTTGTCAACAAAAATTATAATAAAAGAAAACATTTCCAATTAAATGTATGCAATTATGATAAAGAAAAAAGTATCACTTCAAACCAAAGTTCATCTCACACACATATATATATATATAATAATAATAATAAAAAAACTCAAAACCAAAAGGATGAAAAAGAAATGAAGTGGTGGGAAAAATAGAAATCAAGTTTAACCAAAGAAAATTTTATTTTAAAAAAAAGTGACAAAATGAGAATTTAAACCTAGTCATATAACAACGTTAGTGTAGCCACGAGTGAAAGCCTGTCTTCTTATGGATCATGAGCGGGTCATTCCAGGTGGCATGGTTTTCTTTGAATAACAGGGATAAGTCAGCCAGCATTTGTGAATAACAACTAGAGATGACTGTCCTCACTGTTGGTTTAACAATTGAGTTATGATAGGTTTTCCCACCTGTGCAAAAAACATAAATGTAACCATGCCATGTGATACATGACTAATCAACAAAATCATAAATCAACATAAATGCAACCACACTATGTTGTTTATTACTAATCATAAGTAGGTTTCATAAGTCAATTGCCTAAATAGCCATGTAGCTTAGATTTGTTATTGTATATTTTAAATTGTTTAATGGAAAAAAATAATTTGACCATATTTTGAAGGTCCACTCAAGGAAGTATAACGATTTTATATTTTTAATTATGAGATTCCTTTGGGAAGCATATGAGGACGATTTTTTTTTTCTTTTTCTAAGTAAGACTATTCTATTATTCACATAAAAAGTATACAGTTACATCATGACTGTCGTAAGAAATCGCTGCCTAGAAGGAAAGGCAGATTGAAACTGAAATTGTCCAAGACAGAGAGTTTGAACAAGACTGAGAATTTGGACTAGACAGAAAGTTTGCTGTCCCACGCAGGGGATCCTTACAAGCATAGACATAGAGGTTACAGTCCCATCTTACATGCATTTCCAAAAAAACATGCAAATTGAACCTTGACATAACCACTATTACAAAACATTTCAACTGAAGCAAAAAGCCCTCTATACTAGGCCGCATAACCTGATACAGAGCCGCCAAGTGAGAATTAGGCGTTTGGGGGCTCCTCCATGATTCTGCACCATCCCACGTCATACCGGTCTTGAGCTTGAACATCCTCATGCACATTCGAATCTGGGGCTGCTAGCTCCAACACCGTAGAATTGACATTACTCACATTCGAACCCGGGGCAGTTGGCTCCAGCCCCGTATCATTGACATTGCTCGCCGGGATTGCCATCGCTCATGGAGAACTAGGATTCAGCACAATGATTGAGCCTGGGTCCTTCTGAGGAGAGATGGTCTCTCCCTCTTCCTGTACTTCTTCGCAAAAGAGCACCAAGACATGAGTAGTGATCCTAGGACAATTCAAAGTGTTGTTAAACGAGAAGATTGCAGAGCCGAAAGAGGGCGAGGACGAGGAGCCAGGAGAATTGGGCTCAAGGACTTGACTAGGCCTCAGAATGCATCCTCTCCCGTGAGAAATGAAGTCGCTGGAGGGAGGGAAGGATGAAGGGCTGTAGGGTGCCCTCTTTGAGGTACCTCGTCGGCTAATCATCCTTTGACGGAGCTGAGGCATGGCAACAGCAACAACGACCCCTTTGTGAACACCAGGTCGAGCAACCAAATAAGCAGGGCGTAGGCCAGCCAAGCAAACAAACTGATGAGGACCCAAAGCAGTAGAGAGCATCCAAGAAACAGATTGAGGCGACTTCTCTGGATTAACAGAGCAAGAGCCCAACTTCATTACCTCCACATAGCATAACAAAAAAGTCACCAGATCAAACCCATGGTGGAGGCTGGTATTATTACCCCCTCCCTTGCCTCGAGACGCATCCACCATAACTCTAGCATTCATGAGAGCCGAGAGTCCGAACATCTCAGAGCGTGCAGAGGTAAATGCGAATTCAGGGTCGCCTGCGATAATTCCTTTAACCTCATCAATGCCCACATACTGATATTCATCCGTCACCTAGTTCGTATCTGCGCTGTACAGGGTTGGCAGGTGGCAGCCGTTCTCTTCCCACCCCCGTCCCATTGGTGTTATGACCATACTAAGCACCCGCATCTGGGAGGGCAGCATCCCTTTGGACCAATAGTTTGCATTCCTGTTCTTCATCATGGTTCGGAATTATGTCTAGAGATGCTGTTCTTAGAGTCTGCTTATTTCCCACTCCTACATTAGCTAGAAGGTCAACAACCTTGTTGCCTGCTCTCTTAACATGATTGAAGATGATGGCCCTATTGTTGAGAAGCACTTGTTCTATGGCCTCCAATATTGCTTCGAGTCTCCAACTATTAGCAATTTTTCTCGCATGCGATCCATTTAGGAGCTGCTTGACCATGTTGATAAGGATTAAGGAGTCACCTTTGATCTCTAGGGGATGGAATTTGTGCTTCCATGAGAGGAGGAGACCTTGCCATAGATCCTCCAACTCAGCCAAGTTGTTGGTATCCCAGCCTATGTTTCCGTAGTAAACAAGGAGGGGTAGGCCTTCATGATTTCTGAATATTCCGTCGAATCCTGCTTCTCTAGGGTTGTCCTTTGAGGCTCCATCAATGTTGAGCTTGAAAGCATACTTTGGGGGGGAGGTCCAAGAGTCATTTTTGATGTTGCTGCTCTCTGATGGGGCTTGTTTGTGATTTCCCTATGGGAGTTGCATGTTCCAATTTGCCCAAATGGCCTTTTCATTAGCGAGGGTGGGAAAGTCGTCCTGTGCCCAAGTGTGGATTGCCAGTGTCTCTTTGAGATTCAAACAGAAGTTGCCCCAGATGATCTCAATCAGAGTACTTTGATCTTTGAATATATGCTTATTCCTTTCCTTCCAGATGCTCCAAAGGAGGAGCCCAGGAATGATTTTCCATAAATGGTTGAGAATTTCACTTTTGTAGGGATTCTTTCGCCAATGGCGTATGGAGTTGATGATGTCGTCCGACACTCTACATTTTCTTTGGCATCTGAAGCTTGCCTTCTCCCACAAATGATTGGCTAGAGTACAGGAATCCAAAAGGTGCTGAAGTGTTTCCTCCTGAGAATTGCAATTGACACAGATTGAAGGGCCATGATAGTTTCTACGCCTCATTTTATCCCATGTAAGAATTTTCTGATGCCCGACCAGCCAGAGGAAGATAGAGACTTTGGGCCATGTGCCTGGGACCCAGATTTTTACCCAAATGGGATCACGGGGCAAAGGGTTGTTGTAGATAATTTTGTGAGCCTCTGCGGTGGAGCAGGTTCCTTTGGGCATGTATCCCCATCGAATAATGTCCCTGCCCTCGGAGTATCTTATGCTTCGCTGTTGGAGTTCTCTTTCCAGATCTCTCTTAGATTGGTGATCCACGTTCCTGATTATCCTGTCACTTTGCTTCCATTGTCTGTAACCTTGGTCTATATCTTGAGTCCACTGCTGCCAGATCTCTTTCTGAAGCTGCTCCTCCCCGAAGTGGTTTGGATTTTGGTTAAGAATGTTGTTGAGCTTTGGTAATTGGTTCCAGGCATCCATCCAAAACCGATTTTTTCTACCATTTCTTACTTCCCAGAAGCTGTGATTCTGAATCAGCAAGAAGTGTTGTTTGGCAGCATTCCATATGAGTGACCCTTTTTCCATGGAGTGAATCTGATGAGCTCCTCCTGTGGCCTATGATTAGCATACTTGGTAGTCCATATGGCTGCCCGGGGCTTGCTGGGGGTAGAGATCCATTACCACCAGATTTTTGCACACATGATGGCATTGCTATGGCTTGGATCCCTCAGTCCAATGCCTCCTTTTTCTTTGGGAATGCAAGCTATGGTCCATTTTACCAAGGCCCATTTGTGATTTGTGCCTGTAGTCCCCCAGAGAAAGTTGCGTTGTAGGTCCTTTATTCTTTTGAGAACCCATTTCGGCACTGCAAGGATTGAGAACAAATAAAGCGGCATTGCCTGAAGCATAGCTTTGATAAGCACCACACGACTAGCAGTATTCAGTGTTCTGTGCATCCATAAATTGAGTCAAGATTCAAGCTTCTCGAGGAGTATGCACTAGGAGGCGTGCTTGATGGCCGAGTCAATAAGGGGGGTGGCCAGGTATTTGGAGGGAAGAGAGTCTATGGAGAAACCCAAGATACGAGCTATGGCACGTTGAATGACAGGAGGAGTATGGAAGAAAAAGATCCGCAATTTAGCCTTGTTAATGCTAGTTCCTGAGGCCTCAGAGAAGTCATTCAACAAGGATTTGAAAATAGAGGCTTCCTGAACAGATGGATAACCAAAAAGCATGTTGTCATCAACAAACTACTGATGCGTTATTGATGCAGAGTTGTGAATGGATATACCTTTGAGCTTCTGGGTGATGAGGGCATGTTTGATGTGGCGGCCCAGGCCTTCCGCCATCAACACAAAGAGGAATGGGGATGGAGGGTTTCCCTACCTAATTCCTCTAGAGGGACTGAAAGGATGGGAAGGGATTCCATTTACAATAATAGAGAAGAAGGATGAGGAGATAAGACTCATGATCCATCAAACCCACATAGGAGAAAAACCAAAAGAATTTAACATTTTTTGAATATATGTCCAACTGAGCTTGTCAAAATCTTTTGAAAGGTAAAGCTTGAGAATCATCCCTGCCTGTTTAGAGTGCTTGAGGGAGTGTATGATTTCATGCATTAGAATGATACCATCCAGGATCTGTCTTCCTTCCATATAACCAGATTGTTCCCTACGAGATGAGCAAGGGCAATAATGACTTTAACCTGTTGGCTATGACTTTAGAGATCACTTTGTAAATAACATTGCATAGTGCAATAGGGCGGAATTTGTCTGGAGTATTGTTTCTCTCCTCTTTTGGAAGGAGCGCAATGAAAGTTGAGTTGAGAGAGGGCAAAAGCCAGTGAAGAGTACATGACTCCTCCACCACTTGCCAGACCTCTTCTTTAATTAGCTCCCAGAAGGAGTGGAAGAAGGTGGTAGTGAAGCCATCTGAGTTAGGGGCTTTGCCTTCCTTTAGCTGGTGCATAGCTGCATCCACCTCTTGAGGCAAGATAGGGTGAAGAAGGAACTCGTTATGTTCTTCTGTGATGATTTCCGGCACATTTTGAGTGATTTTTTCTATAGCAGGTCGTCTATCTATGAGGGGCTCTTGATGAACTTGCCTGAAGTGTATTAGTAACTCCTACTCGATCTCATCATGTGTTTCCACTCTTTTCCCTCCTTGCTTTTGAATGAAAGAAATAGTGTTGTGCATTCTTCTTTGGACTGTGGTTCGATGGAAGAATTTTGTGTTCCTTTCTCCCTCTTTCAACCATCTAATCTTGGATTTCCGCTTCCATAATATTTCCTCCTGCTTTCTCCGGTCCTCCAGTTGACTGTGAATGTGTTGTTCCTGTTCCAAGGTCCTTTCACTATGGCCCCCTGTAATAATTTGTTGTTGGAGTTCTCTCATTGCCTTGTTTAGGTCCTGTTGCGCCTGAAAAATATTTCCAAATGTCTCTTGGTTCCAACGCTTTATTTGAGATTTGAGATGTTTGAGTTTCTATTGAAACTGAAACATTTTAGACCCCTCTGGCAGAAGGAAGGTGTTCCAAGTAGACTTGATGAAGTCTTTGAATGCGGGGTGGGTGAGCCAAAACCCTTTAAATCGGAAAGGTCGTCTGGTGGCATTACCAGGTCTAAGCCACTGAAGGGAGATAGGCCAATGATCAGATCCCGAATAAGGGAGAATTGCAGCCACAATGTCACCTCCCAAGTGAACCGTGTTGTCAGATATAAGGAATCTATCTAGTTTGGAAGTGATTTGGTGCTTCCCAGTCCTACGATTGCTCCATGTGTGCGTGCCATTGCAAAATTGCAGGTCAATTAGAGAATTGTTTTGGATGAATTCTTTGAAAAGACCATTTTCCTGCTCCATTCTAGCTCTACCTCCTTGTTTTTCCTCTAGCTTGGTGATCATATTGAAGTCTCCGCCAATGATCCATAAAGGGTGAGTTCTATTGAGGTTTAGAGCTTCAATAGTATTTAGTAATGCTATTTTATTACCATCTTCCTGTGGGAATTAAACGTTGGTGAGATGACCATGGATGTTAGTGCCTATAATGTGAAAGGTGGTTTGAATGATGTGGTGAGAAGCATGAAAGTCTGACAGTGTTATTGCTTGAGTATTCCAGGCAATGGCTAGACCCCCCGAGGCTCGTGAAGCATCCACTGCAACCAAGGTACTGCCTGGCCATGCTTTGGATAGAATGGTTCCAAGAGTGCTACTGTTACACTTCGTTTCTTGAAGAGAGCAGATCTGTGGCTGCTCCTACTTTATCATGTTTTTTATTAATCTCATTTTCCCTGGTCTATTAAGCCCTCTTACATTCCATGAAGTGAGCTTCATGATTCACTACTAGTGGTGGGCTTGTAGTACTTTGTCAACTTAGCATACCTGCTTGAATCAACCAGGATTTTCCCTATTGCAATTGTTCGTTGGAGATCCATTCTTCTTCCCCACTTTTTTGAGTCCTTTGGGAGGAGGCCGCCGTCCCAATGACTGCCTGGCTGAATGCCTAGCTGTTGCTGCTGATACGCCCTGGAGATGATGACTTCCAGTGTGCTAAGCTGATGTTTTGGAATCTTGTCATAATCCTTCTTTTTGCAGGCTAGTTCAAGCTCAAGAATGTTAAGTCCTCCCAAATCAATACTCTCTGGTTCTTCGTCCATTTGTTGTACCTGACTATTTTCTTCCGGGATGGTAGCTAAGCTCAGGGGTTGTTCGAGCAGGCCATCAACTTCCATTTCATTTGATTTTTGGTCTAATCCCTTCCGATCCACCCTAGGGCTTCCATTAACAGCTTTGTGGGGATAAGCCTTGGGAGAAGAACTGGAAGGAGGCAGGATTGCGGAAGATGAAATAGGTGCAAGGTTGGGCATAGAGTTCAAGGGCCGATCTTCTGAGGTTTCGACAAGAATATCAAAGCTATTGCTCATAGATGGGAAAGAGGGAACGTCCCGCTGGGGATTTTTTCCCGTAGAAGACTTTTTGTGCGATCGTTTGCGACTAGGTACTTTGGTGAATCCATCTTGGGCTAGAAAGTCCGAGGGATTGGAGGTGTGAGCTTTGGCATTTAACGCGCAGTCCCAGAAGAGATGGCCATGAGCATGGCATTTTCGACAGCGAAAGGGTACATGTTCATAATCCAAGGATTGAGTGCACTCATAGTCATCGTGGAAGAGACTTACTGAGTCCGGCAGGGCCTTGTCTCGGCGCATGAAGACGCAGATGCAGGCATAGGATGTATATTTGCGTAGCTTCGTCTCTTCCGCTGCTTTGATGTATTCCCCCAGCCCATTGCCAATGTACTTGAGCAAACCTTCATCCCAATATTCTTCTGGAAGTGAGTACATTCTGATCCACATGGGTGCCCAGCTGAGGTCTTCCTTATCAGGGTTGAATCTTGCTACCCATTCCCTTAAATATAATCCTGCTGAGTTGAAAAAATAGGGACCCTCGTCCAAGATTCTATACTTGTCTTCTAGGCATAAGAAGATCACAGTAAATAACCCTTTCGGTCCTAACTGCAGGGTGACATGACCGTTGGGTTTCCACTTGGCCGAGATCCATCCATGCAGGGCTTTTTCTGTCGGTCAGAATCCAATGAATTTTCCAATGAGTGCATGGTCCGTCATATACTGGATTCGCTCATTGATCTTCTAACTGGGCAGTTTTATCCTTGGCCTTTCAGCTGCTATAGGTTTGCATGTCTTCGAGGTTACCTTAGGCATTTCCTCTTGCTCATCTTTTCCTTCTGATATCTCTTTGATATTGTCTGACCTGGTAGTGGTTGCATTTGTTTTATCTTGTTGAGGGGACTTTCTTTTGTCCTCCTCTTCTCACATCGACCCAAAATCTGACGCTCGAGTTTGTTCTGGAGTCATCTCGCTGGAGGTGGGGGAGGGTTTTGAGGCCCCCCCTAGGGGGATCCATTTACGCCCTGGTAAAACCAATGAGGCGCTGTTGATCCCAAGAGTTCAGCTGATCTGTGGAGGCAAATAAAATTCTGACTGCGCTGTTTCAGAGTTTCGACTGAACCCTAGTTGTAGAGCCGTTCCCTCCCTTTTTGCATCTTGAGGACGATAAAAATTTAAGATAATAAGAAAAATTGGGATTAAACATTTTTTGATATATATATATATTATTATATATATATATATATATATATATATATATATATATATATATATATTATATATCTTATCAAAATAGGACTTTTCTAGGGTATACAAGTTATTTCAATTTGAACTATCATATGTTTAACATAGAAAAATAGTGGTTTTAATAAAATAGTGAGAATGAGATTATGTAGTTCTATCTTATTAATATTTGATAAAAACATACTATCTTTTATTTAGATTATTATTTCAAAATATTTTCAAGTCACATTTTATAGATAGTAGCTGATAAGGCTCATCAATGGGTAAATTATATGGAGTTTAATGCCACTCTCCAACTTATTAAAATCAACTTTTCTCACATTTCTTTACATGTTTTGTTATATTTTTCTTAGTGAGAAGGGTAAAGATGAGATGTTATGTCATGTGGCTTAATGTGTATTAATGGTAGGATTTCGAGCAATTTTGGTTAGTTTAAGTGCAGGAAATTGAAGTAGACAAGCAAGAGGGATTTTAGGAGATTTGATCTCCCTCCTTAACTCCTCACTCACTCGAATATTCCTCCACCAGATCTCATTAGCTCGAAGTTACAAGTAGGCAAGCCACTGAGGTCATTGGCAACTAAGCCAATGATAGTTAAAGACGATTTGATATCTAGTTTGGAGCCAAGCCTCCCTAAATTTAAGTAAGTTGTTGGTAGCTTTAGTTGTATAAATAAGAAGGCCTAAAGCCTCGTTAGGATTTGCCTTTTTTTGTTGTATCCAAGAGGTTTTTTCAAGCTAAGATATTGTGACTGATAACTCTTAATGTATTTTATATATTTTAATGAAAATGAAAAGCATTCCCTTGATCTAGCAATGAGTTGACTCAGAGCGCTGATGCTCTTGGGTTAGGGCCCAACCCTAGCAACAGAGGTTCCTCTTTTTGTACATGTATGCTTAGATTACATTCATAGTTAGTTGTTGAAGTGATTTTGGTTTTGTTTAATCTGCAAGTATTTAGATGATTACTTAGTTTGCTTCCATTTGTGGCTATATAGATGAGTGGTACCATAGTGAAAATAAACACTTCAAGAAATCTTTTGATAATGGCCTTTGCCTCATCTCCCTTATGGGATCATGGGACATTAAGGGTTCCATACACACAACCCAAAAAGAAATTTGTTGCGTGATCACTTCATAACCTAGGATTTGTTGTTGAATAGATCACTTCCTCTAAATTTCTTAGAAGTATCTATAGTTTTCATTTTGATCTCTTGATTTTGCTATGGTTTATAAGCACTTCCATTCATAAAATTAGCCATTGGCTATTAATAACTATGTTTTTCCTATATTCGGCTCATATTTTCCATGTATACATGAAGTTGTGCATAAATGAAGATGTAGTATACCTAGGGGGGATAATATGGGGTACAAAGCGAGGTACCCAAGGGAATAATGTAATAATGGGATGGGCCATAGTAATAAATAAAGTGGTTAACCCATATCATGTAAGGGACCACAAGTAGTTAGTAATAATGTAATGGGCCCATGGTATTAGATAGATGGTATTGAGGGAACCATGGTAATGACCCATGGTATTGTATGTATGAGGCATATATAAAGGCTAGAGACTCCCCATTGAGAGATTTGAAGGAATATTGTATGAACAGGCATATAGTTTGTGGAGTGCTCTCCTTCCTTAAGGAGTGAATGTATGGTGTTTCCCTACCTTAAGGGTTTTGATCAATAAAGAAGAATTTCTATCTATATTCAGATCTTATTATTCTTGGGTTTATTTCTATTATCTTATATTTTTGGATCAGATCTATAACAAGTGCTCCGATACCACCTGTTATAGCTATGACCCAAAAATAGATGATAATATAAATAAACCCAAGAAATAACAAGATAGAAATAGATAGAAATGATTCTTTATTGATCAAACCTTTAAGGTAGGGCAACACCATACATTCGCTCCTTAAGGAAGAAGAGCACTCCACAAGCCATATCCTTGTTCATACAATAATTCCTTGACATCTCTCAATGGGGAGTCTCTAGCCTCTATATAGGCCTCATACATACAATACCATGGGTCATTACCATGGTTCCCTCAATACTATCTATCTAATACCATGGGCCCATGACATTATTACTAACTACTTGTGGTCCCTTACATGATACGGGTTAACCACCTTATTTATTACTATGGCCCATCCCATTATTACATTATTCCCTTGGGTACCTCCCTTTGTACCCCATATTATCCCCCCTAGGTATACTATAGAAGAAAAGAGTGTATGTTGTTGCTAGAGTTTCTAATTTGCAGGGAGACCTCATCTCATTTTCCTTATCCAAGTCTTCTCCACCTACGCTGCCAAAGCCCACCAAACCCTAATCTGAATTCTTGTTTTGTAAGAAAAGTGGACATTTTCCTTGAGCAAGTCCAACCATCTTGAAGCCTTGGAATGAGCCTTGGGTAGTGCGCACCTCCTCTATGCCTTATTTCCCCATCAGACGCCTTTACCACACTTCATTATACCTTTCCTACCTCCTTATAATCTTTCGAACTATTTCCTGTAGTAAAATAGGGCATCCTGTAGTACTACAGGAAACCCTGTAGCAGCGAATTTTAAGCCCGAATTGAGTAGAAATGGTCATCTGAGCTTAGGTTAGGCCTCCACTTGGCTTCCATACCCTTGAATACATTCCAAACTTGTTTCCCCATACCTATCTCCCCTGCCAAAGAACAAATTGGTTAAATTAGCATTTACATTCATAAAACTAAAAATCAAAAAGGCTTTTTCTGCAATTTCTAAGTTAGCACATGCATGCAGTAGTCACAATAGTTCTTAGATAAAATTCCAAGCTCAGTTAGTCCAAATAACTAGATGTTATTTACAAGGTTAAGTTAGGTCTCTTTTGCAAGAAAAATGTGTAGATGCTTAGCTAGATGATTTCATGTCACTTTATAGCACCTTCCAATTCAACACTTTCTTTTCCTAGAGTAGGAATCATTCCATTTTTGCATTAAGAATAATTTTCCCTTTTCCATTTGGTCATACTCCTTCTACTCAATAGAAGACCAGTTTGAAAAACCCTAGTGGTCTATCCCCCCAGTTGAAAAGTGATAAGAGTAGACCATTGCATTTACTGTATATACAACATTGTCACCTCCAAGTTTGTACAAACCCAGGGTTGATGAATTAAAGTTGGTAGCCCTAGGAGTTGTAGCATTCTTGCTACAATATTGGTGCTCATCAGTATCACCCTTAGGGATATCCCTAGTTCATCAAATGAGGATCATATAGTGCTTTATGTTTTGGCATGACCCACACAAAACCTATGAGCATAGTATGTGTTGATTCAAATGTACTTTTATTGTGATATTGCATATTTATGTTTAGATGTGATATTATCACCAATTATTTCTTCTTGTGATATTGCATCTTTATGTTTATATGTGATATTCGTACCACTTATTTCTTGTATATATGTATGTGTGTGAGTGTGCATCAATTAAAATATACCTTGTATTAGAATCCTTCATAACCTTTTTATAGTTCTTGCATTTAGATAAGGTATTTTAGATGTGATAGCCTTCAATAACAGATTGATTTAGGGATTGAAGAACCCTCATTAAAATTTTGGATATAGGAGGTTGCTAAAATAAAGTTATGGAGCTCAGAATAGTAGCCGAGATGGAGTAATGAGTTTTGTTGTTTCTAATAATTTCCAATTTTCCTTATTTTATTGCTTTCTTTACTTTTTTGATCCAGGTGGATATTGGTGGCCACCTGCCAAGTCCATTTGGACCCCCATCATTGTCTCTTTCAGAATTTTCAGTTTCCTTAATTGTAGCACAACTTACTATTTTTAGCAGTTTTTCGAGTCCTGAACTTCCGGAGCCGTTTTGAGGCCCTAAACGACGTTTTTTGGAGGATCCGGGGGCAACATGGGTCCATGCAATGGACCGGATGTTTCCCGTTACAACAATGGTAGTCCTCGGATAGATCCTTCTAACGAGCTATAATACGCGTCAAACGGAGATCGTATGCCAAAGTTACGACCCCGGGAAATTGATGTACCAATTTACCCAAAACGGGGCCCACAATTTGGCGGTTCATCTTCTAAGGGTCGGTTTTGGAATGTGAAGGGTTTTCCATTGTTTCTCAATAATAAATAGGCCTTCGAGCCTCATTGTAATACAAGTTCGGAACAGTTCAGAGACATGTAGCCGCACATCTCTTCTCAGAGATAAGCTACCATCGTCCTAGCTGGTTTATTTCCAATTCTGGTTGTAAGCATATTTCGGTATTTTCCATTAATGAAATGAAGTGTTATTTCCGCTGCATCTCTTTATTTATGGTTATCGCATCTCTATATTTATGGTTATCTCCGTAATCTATTGCGTTCCTGCTTAAATCCGGATCACTGGTATCAGAGCGGTCTGCTTTTTCTCGATTTTTCTTTGCATGTCCCCAACAAGGTCAGGATATAAGGAGTTAGGGCTTGAACTGGTTGAACCTCTGCAAGACCAGCCTCGAAAATCCCGACGGCCTCCCATGGCAGATGAGAAGAAAGACGAGGGGCCAGGAGATCCTATCAAAATCTTGCTCGAAGAAGCGCTCGAGCGACAACGGAACGCAATGATGGATAGCTTTGCACAGATCCTTCAGCGGCTACCTAGAGGTGACGCATCGGCTTCCAGCAGCGACTCTGGAAACGCCATGCCCTTTAAGGTACAAGTTAATTTTGAAAT
>APFE031425751.1:0-18395 GCA_000404065.3 Pinus taeda | reverse complement strand
CACATATCTCCACAATGGTATGATATTGTCCACTTGGGCCTAAGCCCTCATGGATTTGCTTTTGGACTTACCCCAAAAGGCCTCATACCAATGGAGATATTTGTCCATCCTTATATACCCATGATCCTCCCCACTTCTAATCAATGTGGGACTTTGGTCGTATACCCAACAACGAATGTAATTGTTGTTCGCTGAAGAAAAAGAATACGCGAAGAGAAATGTAATGGGAATGCACAACAGTGCAGAGAAAGTTTTTGGTTGTTGAATATGCAAAGGGTAATACGCAAAAGCGTAAATGTAAGTTTTTTTTTACAACAGTGAATGTAAGAAATTTTTACACACAACAGTGTAAAATTTCAAAGCATAGACAGAGTAAATTTGCAAGGAGACAGAGTAAACCTTTTTGTGGAACTAAAGCGTTCCTCGTGTAATCCCTCTGGCAGAGGAAGATATGCTGTAGCAGTTGTTTTTTTCTTTGTTAATGAATACAAAGTTTTATTTCAGAAGAGACAGAGTAATTTTCTTTAAGTGGAACTAAAGTGTTCTTGTTGTAAATCCCTTTGTGAGAGGAAGAAGTCTGTAACAGACAGTCTTTATTTATGAATACAAAATTTTATTGTGCATGTAAAACTCTGTTCTCCCAAACAATTTTTAGTTTCTGCCGTATTGAAAAACAGAGCATTGTTCTTTGTTCTTTTTGTTTGGAATTATCAGAAATTCCCAACAGTATGAAAAACTTCGTTCTCTAGAAAACAATTTTAGCTTTCCTGTGTTAAGATCCTGTGATAAAAACAGACATTATTCTCTGTTCAATTTTGTTTGGAATTATCAGAATTTCCCAACCGTTCTTCATGCTCTGTCATAGCTCCGCCATGATGCTATGCCCGGATGTTGGGTCTGGAGAGATCATTCTGGCAGTTACCACTTCAAAGGAATCATCCTCTCACAGCAGTCCAACCCTGGTAATTGGTTTATCGTTATACTTGGAATTATCGCATTGCAACCACATTATTCAAAGGATTTCGCTAGCTTTGGAATACATTATGCAATCGATGTCTCTTGGGTCTTGTTGACTATGTAGATTTAGATTGGGTTGGCAATGACATATATCATAAATCCACCTCAAGTTATGTCCTCGACCTATGATCCAACCCTATATGTTTTCTAGTGAAACAATTTTCCATTGCTTTTTTATTACATAGGATGAATATAGAGGTGTAGTTAATGCTACAACTTAGGCCATCTAGTTGCAACACTTCCTCACATAGTTGAGTTATAGTTTTATTGATTGATTATTATCTAGGGTAATAATTAGAGTATATTGAATTTGTATAGATATGCAATATATAAGCAAAGAACCAAAACATATAAAGGTACACATGAACTTAATATAAGGACAAATGCATGATGAGGTCATCGATCTACAATGCTGTCCTTCTTTAAAACATGTCGTAGACATATTCACAAATACTTTCACCAAGAAAGACTTTGAATCATTGTGTCTCATGGGGGTGAAGGATACAACTCCATAGTAGCTAGCATAGTTAGCATTACCTTTTGATGGAGATTTCCCCACTGGGCTTTCCCTTTTTACCTCATCTATTATCTAATTTTCCGAGTTGATTTATACATCGATACTTAATATGCCTACATATTGCTAAGACCCATTTACTATGCATATCTTAGTTGTGCTTCATGAAGGTTATGCATACTTAGTGCATATTTTCCTAAGTTTTATTGTTAATAGTTCACTTGGTCTTAGATACTCTTCCTTGGGTCAGAATATTCTCCTCCTAGACAAGTGCACACTTCTCCTTGAATTATGTATCAATTGTATTTTTGTCACTCAAGTGGAGTTTAGTTTTGCATGCACAACTAGCTCATTAGTTGACTCATGCATGTCAGCTTTAGAATAATCACCACGACACAATTCATGTGCATAAAGCTAGGAGGGTGAAATTGTTATGCATGATCGAGTTGTCCATTTGTGTATGGATAGTTAATTAAGGCTTGTTCTGCATGCATAAATTTTAGTCACTTCACTTGTGCATAGCTAGTTAACTAGGGAGCATTCCATTGCATCGCTGATTAGCAGAGACTATGGGAATTTTTACTAGTACTTACCTATATGAATGTATTGGAATCCCAACGTACTATGCATTAGCTCTCTCATGGAGAGTATTTCATATGTTGTTTATTCATTCTTGGAGTTAATAGAATTTCATTCATTCTCTCTTCATTTTATTTTCTATCAATCTTGCAATTATTTTTGTTTCTTCTTTGCAACTAGATTCATGTGTGCATATTATCGAACAATTTTAGAATGTTTACAATGTTCACACCACTACATGGATTTACTAGTGATGGTCTCCATACATAGAAATGGATAATAATTTAACTATTTATGGGGTTAGGTAGGTTAGGACCCAAAAAATGTTAGCAATATGTTCTTTCATCCAAATTTCATACATGAATTGTTTTTAAAAATGTACTAAATACTAGAAGAATAGAGAATTTTATAAACATGTTGAGGAAAAAGCAGGTTAGATAGATTTATCATTAATGCTTCTAAATAATAATTTCAACTTCATGTGAAGTTTGAATAAAGTTTTGAATACTGTTTTAAGCTAAGATCATGGATTTTGATTGATGATATTGTGTTTATAAGGGAGTGAAATTTGGGCTAGGGTGGGATAAAAAAAGAGAATCTTCTTAGTTTTTATGTGGAAGAAAAAGTCACAAACACTTATTGATTTGGAAAATAAAATTTATTACATTGGTAAGGTAATTTATTTCATTGGCATGTTATAATATATTAATTTTTAAAATAATAGATATTCATGACATTAGAAAAACCTAGTTTGAAGGCCAAAACATTTTACAAAATATTCCAAACATTCTAATGCATCTAACCCCATACTCCACTTCAGTTTTTCAAAATTCAAACAAGAAGTACACAAAACATATTGAAATTGGTTCCTCCCATATACTCTCCAAAAAAAACCTAGAAATACTACAAACCATAACATAAATGAAAACTAAAATAATATATAACTACATTGTTTTTAGACTATGGAGGACTGGGCATCCTCTACTTCCATGTCAAGTTGAATTGAAATTTGCCCTTGTTCATCAATTCCTTCTCCTTCTTCCTCGTCCAATCGGTCCTCATGCTCAATCTTCTCTTGCTGGTATGCATTCACTTGCATGTGTTCATCAATACTGAGCCTTTCTTCATGCTAAATCACATTGTCCACTGGAAATTTGAGCATCTCATTAACAAGTTTTAGTCATTCCATCTTAAGCTCCAAAAAAACTAGACTTGGCGAGAGCGCTTTAGAATGGGACCTAGATTCTGCCAAACACATCTCAATATGTCAAGAGATCAGGGAGATTACAAACTCCAGAGATTCAACCACCTTTGCAAGAAGGAGCCCGAACTCCTCCTTTGTAACTCTTATATTACACTCCATGAATTGGATATTTCATAGGATAGAACTAAGAACTGAACAAATTGCATCCCTTTAAACAATTCCATAGCCTCCACATGCTCCCCAACATTCCTTACATATGTTTGCTCCTTCTCTCTTCACTACATTATTGTTCCAAGCATCATTAATGCCAGACCTAACTAACATCACTGAGTGTGCATACTTAATTATGGAAAGATTACAATCATAGTGAGTTTAAATGCGAATATCTGTAATGAACTGAGAACCATCCACATAGAATGAAACTTCCCACATTCAACTCGCTCTGGGAATTAAATCAAGCGATCTCCATTTGTCGTGAGTTAAGCTCACCATGACGAATACTACCCAAGTGTCCACCGTAACACAGTTCTCCATGATGACAACACACCTCCATAAACACATAGTTAATTAGAGTCTGATATAGTGCACTGCCAAAACGAAGGAAGGGAATCAAATCAATAACCAATGCTTACCTCTCCCCGTTACCAATTTAATGCTCATCTGATAACTAATATTAAGGGATCTCTTTGATAATAGAATCAATGTTGTCTATTTTTAAAATTCCTTGTTCCAACTGCACACCTTGATTAGCCAAGGCACCAACTTCCTTGTTGATGTTTCTCTTAATGCGAAAGAATTCAATCCAATCATATTTGTCTATAGATAGCTTTATTTAATGTAGGATAGAGGGAAGGAGCTACTCATTATTTCCCTAGAGTTTAATAGCCAATTGGATGACTATCATAGAGTCCCCAAAAACTGATAATTCATGAACACTTTTGGAAAAAGCCAATTCCAAACCCTGCCATAACACAATAAATTCTACTTGGCTATTTTTTGAGATTCTTAGACCCAGGCAAACTCAATCACTCTATCATTATTTGTCGAATGAAAACCCCCTCCCACTCTAACCTCCCAACATTTGATAATATTTTTTTTGATAAGCATAAATTAATTTATAACTTATTTCATATTCTATTTTAACATTTATTTGATAAACATAGAATAATTTATATTTAATATTATTATTTTTTACTTTTTTATTTTTCCTTATCAAATAAATTTTTATTCTATTTTTGCTTAACATTATTAATATGTCCTAGTTTTACTTTTTTTTTTTTGGATTAAATTAGATAAGAATTATTTTTCTATTTTTGAGTTATATTATTAGTTGTAACATTGTAATCTATGTTAGCATCTAAATAATTGTGTATTACAAATAATAATTTTGCTATTTTAAAATAATTTTGGTGAAATTTTTTTAGGTTAAATTTATCATGGTTGAATTCCAAATAAAAAGGATGAAAAGTTAAAATATTTTTCACAATATTAATTTTAATTTAATTGATTTGGTTCATTTCTCATTTAAATAATATTTTATGTCTTTAAACCCCTAAAGATATAAAAGGGTTTAGTCAATCTCTTGTTCCTGTGGGATTCCTTATATTGGCGAACCAAAGAATCCAAGAGCATGCAAGAAACATTAAGTACAATTGTTCTTGTTCCTTAGCTTTAGTTGAAAATGCAAATAAATCTAAGTACCATGTAGGGTTGATCACTTCCATTATAGGAAGCTAAGAGAGGACATTGAGATTGAGAAGCATCCAATCAATCTCAATAGGGAGGATGGTTGGAAATTAAGTAGGAAGTGGGAGTTGGATTCCTATCCTCTCTTCTTGATTTTTTTGGTCCTCTTATTCAAGCCCCCCCACACACATTTGAACTCTATTTCTTTTTGTCTCTAATCCTTTTTGACTTTCTTAGTTAATTATTCTCTGATATCTTAATAATAAATAATAATATGTAAAACTAATGGTGTATATATATCTATATATATATATATATAATATATATATATTATAATAATATATAATATTATATATATATATATAAGATAGATGATATAGATATATATATTAATAATAATATTTAAAACTAATGGTAATATCTATATATCTATTATATATATATAATTTAACTAATTTACATTTAATAAAAAAATATCTAAATCTTTTAAATGGCTAAGTCTTAACAGCTACTTCTTCAATTTTTATGGCTAATTTTTATTTTTTAATTAAAATATTAATTTAATATCAAAATAAATAATATTTTTATTATTTCATTTTTTCTAATAACTATTTTTTTTTTTCAATTCTTTTAACAACTGATTTTTAACTTTTAATTCCTAATTCCTAACAGTTAATTCATAATCACTATTTCCCAATAACTCACGGAATACATCTCTCCTATTTAAATATCTGGATAGATAGATTTTTTCATTTTTATCTTAATTAATCCAAAAAAACCTTTTTATCAATAATTTTCTTTAAAATTTATATTACAATTAATAATTATCATCTTACCATTTTACTTAAAATTATAATTTTGTTTTTTTCGTCACATTTAAAAAAAAAAAACCATAATAACTCAATATTATAAACACATATCATCCTTCCTTATCATCTTACCATTTTACTTAAAATTATAATTTTATTTCTCTGTATCACATTTAAAAAAAACTAAATTTATTAAATAATAACTCAATATTATAAACACATATCATCCTTCCTTATCTTTCTATAAATAAAGAATTTTAAATAAAGATCTTAATTCAATATCAAAGTACATCTAATGCTCACCCTCCATAAAACAATGATGATGACAGGGATATAAATTTCTTCCCTATCCGTTCTCCTTAAATGGCTTTTTTATTTTCAAACTACCTTCCTATCCTTTCTCCTCAAGTGGATTTTAACACTACCTCATCAATATAATACCTGGTTGGCTCTTCTCCTCTTATGGGTCACTCTCCTTTCTCCTGCTTTAACCTACATCACAAAACGTCCCCACATTCCACATACATGTCTTCAATTCATATCTCCATTATTGTTGATGTCTTGTCTTTTTAAATAAACCACACAATGAACACACATTTCACATCCAACGAAGACTACCCGTGCTTCCTATCTTCATAAGCTGTTTTCATTGATTTTTTCCATAAAAAAGCCGGTGTTTGCAAGGTGATCGACGACCATTTCGGGCTAAAATTTTTATTGTTACGTTAAATTTACGTATATAACATATCCACAATTGCCTACAACAGCATTTAATACTACCGTGCAGTACAGGGTGGTTATTCATCAACTTACAATGGACGAAAAGCAACTGCCATATATCGCTTTAGGTTGTTTTAAAAGTCTAATGGTTGGCAATTTTTTTTTTAATAATGGTTATAGATTTAATAATGTAATTGTTTAATGTTTTTAAATATTTTTGGTACATAATTTAATTAAATTGGTTCAAAATTTAATAGGAATATGTTACATTTACAAGTTTAAACCTAACAGTTGACGATTCAAATTCTAAACGATTTGAGTATCTAAAACATTTTCTTAATATATTAATTATTTATAATTTAAAATAATATAAAATCTCAATTTAAAAACAAATAAAAATAAAAAATATATTTCTAAAAAATATTTACATAGCGATTTGACTGTTAAGTATAATAAGACATAACAATTTTATTTTTCTAGTTTTGAACCTGAAACTTAAAAAAAACACCTACTCTACCCTTCTAGTTTTGATCCTGCCACTTTAAGAAAAAACACATACTTTTAATCATTAAATACACTCAACCCTAATTTTAACTTAATCTCTTAAGGGTCTGAACCACACAAACCTAGTTTCTTAACCCTCTAACCCACGCAAGCCTAGTTTTAACTTAAGAGTAATCTGAATCGGCTACCCTATTGAGTCAATCGTCTCATGCTTCTAGAGTAACTGATTCACTACTGCTGGTGGCTTGCGATTACTGCGGGCTCGATAATCAATGAAAAAAATCTAATAATGGAGGCTAACAATGGCACCGACTTTATGGCTCGACGTGACCAGTCATGTGCGTTGGTAGTGACGGCCGCGGAATCTTGGACTAGCCGCCAATTACGAATTTCATGACATCATGTTTTTGATAAACATGTCACAAAGGGCTTCTCCCCCGGTTTCGCCTGCAGGCAGTAAACATTTCAATGGAGATGGCAGGTCGCAAGGAAACGGTATTTTCACGGATTTTTCACAGTTCTTTGTTTATTCATGTTTGTTTCTTGCAAATGGCTTGAAATTATTTTGTGCAGATCACTATGCTTGTGGACAAGATAAATCTCATAAATGAAGAGAATCTGAAGCTCAAGTCTATGTTGAAGGACATGAGTAGTAAATATAATGACTTGCAGATGAATATCAGGTCTCTGGTTGACCAGCGGAAGGGCTTTTGTGCAAGCCAGGTACACTATACTGTTTTGGGAAATTAACTTGACTTTCGGATAATTAGGTTTCATGGGTGTCCAAATTTGTTAACATTGTTCAATCCAGATCATCCAGGCACTGATGTGTTGTATGCAAGGTACTCCAAGGGTGCAGCGGTCCCCCAGTGGGATTGCCATGAACGAGGATGGGGAAAGGACGATAAGAATGCCAAATTTATGGACGAACATCAGCCGCCTTCAAGCAAGCGCACAATAAATTACTTCGAGTCGGCACAAATTGAGAATCGGATCCATTCGGCCACCAATGATAGCCCCTGTCGTCATAAGAAGCCGCCGAAGCCGCCAAACAAGAATCATCACGTTCTGAGCAGGAGATTGACGTCCGTGCCCACGAAAACCGTATCTGTGCGGACAGAATCTGAGGCATCCCTGGTAATAATCGATTTTTGTTATGTAGAATTTGTGTGAACAACTCTAGACCCATCTAAAGACGCAACTAACATTTAACACATCCATTAATGCACAGAGCTGTGAACAACTCTAGATCAATCTAAAGACAACCAATATTTAAGACATCTAGACCGATCTAAAGACAACCAATATTTAATACATCTATAGTTAGATAGTGTACTTGTTTAAATTTAATAATAGCTATATAAAACAATGCGTCAATAGCACAGTAAATATTGATGGATATTTAATGTGTTATTGATTTATTGATGTCTGAAGATTGTTTATGCCTACAACTTAATAATGTATTTGCTTGAATCTAAGAGTGGACATATACAGGGCCAATTCATATTCGGCCCAATTCATATTCATTAATGGATAATAACACAATAGATATTTGTTGCTATCTAAAAAACTGTGGCCAATTCATATTCGGCCCAATTCATATTCATTAATGGATAATAACACAATAGATATTTGTTGCTATCTAAAAAACTGTAGATTTTATATTCATCCCAGCTTGGCATTCACACCTAGGGTTTAGATGGGTCGGCTTGGATTTTATATGCATCCCCAGCTTGGCATTCTCATCTAGGGTTTAGATGGGTTGGCTAAAGTGTATGATTTCAGAGTTTGAGGCATGGAACCCAGTTTATGAAGTTGCAAAGCTCAATATGAGCACTGCATATATTCTTGCTTTCCCACCATGTATAAAGAAAATGACCTCACCTGTTGTAATCAGAGAGGTGATGGCTGCCAGTGGCGAAAATATGGGCAAAAGATGACCAAAAGCAATCCACTTCCAAGATCTTATTACAAATGTGCTTGGGCGCCGTGTTGCCCAGTAAAAAAACAGGTTCGAACTTCGACCTCGTTCTTTTCTCAGAAAGAAATCTGCTCTTAATGGTCTGGTTGACTATAGCCGCCTACTGATATTAATATGTTAAATCATCGAGGATTTTGAACAGGTCCAGAGATGCGCGCAAGATCCCACAATCGCAATAACAACCTACGAAGGTGAACACACTCATTCTCTGAGTCCTCTGGCTATGGCTGCTATGCACGTTGGGGCATCAAACCAGCTCATTGGTGAGGGGATGAATAGAGAAAATTTGGTTGAAAACAACCAATATATACCCTGTATTGCCAGAATATCGACCTCAAGCCCATTTCCCACAATTATTCTCGACCTCACAGACAACCGGCCAAACTCAGGATTACGGTTGCAGCCTCCATATTTAGAGGCAGACAACTTCCATCACTCAATTCCATTGCCTAACAATATGGGTCAGGATCACTTATCAATCATGCAGAATTCTGTAGCTTCTTTAAGATCCAAACTTCAGTGCAGCTATGGCTCTCTGCTCACTATGGGTTCTCCAGTATAAGGGATGCCCAAGTCCGCTCCAACAGCGCAATGCACTGATGGTTCAAATCAAGAGATATTTGTGTAGACTGGTAATCTCTCCAGTAAACATCTTACGCTGTTTTCAGTATTGTCTCTACGTGTAAATAGTTTCGCTTATATCGGAAGCTGCATGTGTAAATAACTAAATTATTGTTACTTTTCAAAACAGTGCTATTTTTAATGTATTTGTAAGCCATTGTAGGCACCCTTTATATATATAGTAAACAAAAAATAAACTAGAAGCTCCGAACTGATTTGATTTTGCACGACGGTGGTCCATTGGAATATTTGATTACATTACTTTCAATTGTTGATTCTATATTAAAACAAAGTTTTGGCATTGCAGGACACAGATTTGATATTCATTAAGATTTGATATTCATTAACATGTTGGAGTTTAGCACGGTTGAGCTTGAGCTTTTTTTGGTCAGAGGAAAAAACGCTTTTGAATTTATATTAATAAAAACATATAGTACATCTTACTTGGTTTTTCCATCTGTCTATATTCAAACTTTTTTCAGAAATAAACTTATTTGTTTTTACTACTTAATCTTATGGATCTTACCTGAGTCCATCTAATGTTCAAAATACAAAAGGAACTATCTTTTAATTTACAATATGTGCTCTTTATTTTACATTGCATTGTAATGGTTAGTATTAACAAAAAAGTACAGTCCATCATACCTCTAATATCTATGAAAAACTTATGATACTAGCGCTATCATAGCTCCTGGTTCATATGTTGAAAAGAAAAATTTACCATCTTCCTTATGAATACCTTTCTTTGATAATAAGTATGCTGTCTAGTTTTGTTCTGGTAGATGCGATCAAAATTTATGTGATGGTATGTTCTCACCAACTTCTTGTTGCATTTCATCCAATTAATTAATATGGGAGGATTAATTGTTATAACCTTTTACCCAATTTACTATTCCTTTTGCATCACTGTAGACTTATATGTGATACATTCCTAACCATTTTACCACGATCAATATTCCCAATAGCACAATAATCTCTGTTTACCACTTGTTCCTTTTCCTCCTTCCCACCAAAATCCCGGTTCCATGACTATATAGGCACCACATCTACATCTTCTTTTGGAGGAAGCAACATCAAAAAATCCCATCGGACATGTTTTCTAAATATCTTTGTGTTTGATAATTCTTGGTTTGTTGCTATTCTTAGATGGAGCATTTTCATTGAAATATGCCACAATTTTGATGATATCCTCCCTCACAACCAAATGCTTATTATAAAAAATAACTGCATTACGGCTTCACCAAATGGACCATAAAAGATATAATGGGAGAAATCTATACTTGTCATGTGATTTGAACCAAATCCTCAGGCAATGCCTCAATGTTGTATGTTGTTGGGGAGATACAATGCCGAAAAAACCTAAGATCCCTTTCCAAACAACGTGAGTGTAAGAGCAACGAAGAAAAAGATGAGAAATGTTCTGAGTGTTGTTCCTACAAAGTAGACAAATTCCTGGGTTTGAGTACCCTCTACGCTGAAGGTTATTCCATGTCAAGCTTCTGTCCATGATAGCCAGCTAGCAAAAACATTTGATCTTGTAAGGTAGTTTCCCTTTCCAGATGACTTGAAGCTAGGATGGTATCTTATTTCCTTTCTCTTTCTTTTGCAATGAAAAATATATTTCCTTTACCATAGGAAGGAAGCCCCTTTTTTAAGTTATTCCCCCATGTCATCTGATCCTCCTTATCATTAAGTGATATACCTTCATTTATGAGATTTGCAATATAAACTTCCCATTCACAAATATACTCCCTATGCATCTGTATATCCCCAGATCTTGTCCATGATTGTCGGTCAATACATAGTACATTATGTCAACATATTTGTTTAAGGAAAACTATCTCTTTCTCATGAAGGAAATTAAAGATTTGAAATGATAGAGAGTGGTTTCCCGCCATATCTTTGATTGCGTCTAATCCGATCATGATCTTTGACCCATCTCCTGCCTCCCATTGTACCAACCCCAAGAGCGAGTGGATATTTTTCATCATACTTTTCTAGATGTATGATGAAATAGATTTCATCTTGGCCCCTCCAATAATCCATGGTGTGAAAGTTTGCCCAAACATATATTTTTCCATGATAATTTGAGACCATATTTCTAAACCAGATACTTCCCTTCACATGTTTTTAACAATCAGTGCCATGTTGAAACCCTGGTATCTATGATGCCCCATCCACCTTCCTCAATGAGTCTTGCATTGAGGGACCATTTTACCAAGTGAAACTTCCCAGATAGTAGTGTCCCTGCCCAGATAAAGCATCCCATGATCGATTGTATCCTTTTAATGACTTCCTTAGGAAGTAGAAAAAGGAGCATCCAATATACTGCTATTTTTTGAAGTACTGCTCTTAACATGATCAGCCTACCCCCATTGTCAATACCATTTGTGTTTCCAGCGGTCAAGTTTCTCCCAATCCTTGTTACAATAATTGTCTGGCTTCGGGTTGAGCTTATAACTCAAAATCATCAGACATCGAAATTCAAGATCAAATAACTATTAGCTTGAAGATTTTGGAAAATATTAGTCGAGGTTTAATTAGTGTTTCTCAAATAAATCAAGATATTTGCCTATTCATTTTCTCAAATAAATCAAGATATTTGCCATTCAAACAAATTATACGATGAACCATGGGTCTAACTAACTTGCATGTTTTAGATAGCTTGTTATTTCATATTGCTAAATATAAAATTTCGAAAACAAATTGGGACAAATTGGTTCCTTTATTTCTTAAAGCCAATGAATTTTGAGCCTCCGTAGAATTGTCATCACTTGTACCTTATGAGCATGCGTCCCTTGAAGATTATTGGGCAAAATATAGGTTATTCTTACACAACTAAAAGAGTGCTAAAAAACTAAATGAGATGAAGAGTGCATTTTTTTTATTCCTTCCAAGCTAAAAGGGGATTTTATTTTATATTTTATTTTACCATGGATATACTAGGAGACAAGTTTAAAATTCTTTCTTTTGAGATATTTTTTGAGCTTTTTACCCTTGAAAAGTATAAGTTTATATGATTAGGTGCTTTTCTGGATTTAAGAATCAAGCTCTTATGGATCAAACCTCTAAAGCTAAGAAAAGAAAACACTTGTATAAGTAAAAAGAAGGTTATTCTCATGTAAGTGAGTCTCCCTCCAAGCCTCAAATAGAAAACAAAGTCATTTTATCCATATTTGAAGTTTTACTAATGTTTCTTCGAAAAGAAAAATTGAAGTAAAATATATGGTTTTTTTTAGCATATCTCGTCATCATAAATCTAGATTTTAGTAGAAACTATAAGGGTTGAATGAAGCCATTCAATAACAAAAAAATATTAGTGTCCCTTCTTCCTGCAAATCACGTGCTTCATGCACTTAAGCCTTACATTTATATTTTGATAATTGAATATTTGATTCTAGTGCATATGACTCATTCTCATGAATTGCTACCTTCCACATTTGATCGTAGCATTAAGTAGATTTTAGTTGAGGACTCTACACAAATTGATGTTTTAGGATTACACACTTTGTAGTTATATCATGGGTGTATTGATTATGTTGTTTTTGTTCTTGACTTATTTTCTAATCTACTTTCTATTTATCAAATTTGTTATTTTGGCATGGGAAAATAGTGGGGTCATTTGAGAGCTACAAAACCAAAACATTGAGGTTTCTTCGAGAAGACTGGATCATCATTCTTGATTTTACATGTTTAATAGTTTTGAGTCTTCCTTTGATTCCTTTTTCATTACAAGTGTTGAATCATTTAGTATATTTTTGCATGAAAATTTTGGCCATCTAAACTACGCTTATTGGCAACAATGAAGCACACCAAATTTGGTGCTTGGTCTTCCCAAAGTTTAATGGACTAATTGAGTCTATCTAAATTTTGTTCTTGGTAAACAACATCAAGTTCCATTAGGAAATCCTTGGATGGTACTACTCTTTGTTAGTTGATAGATAGTGATCTCATGTCATATTTGACTTACTCATTTTCAAGGGCTAAGTATGCACTCTCTTTCATTGATGATTTCCAAATTCACTCATGGTTGTACTTTCTTAAGTATAAGAGTGACATATTTTCTACTTTTAAGGCCTTTAGGCCATTGTAGAGAAGCAATTTTATCTTTCTATCCAGAATGTATGTACAAAAAAAGCGGGGAAGAATGTCAATCATACATTCAAGGATTTTTGTAGAGAACATAACATTGAGCATCAACATTCTATTCCCTACATCTCTCAGGAAAATGGTGTTGTTAAAGAAATAATGAGATTGTAAAAGAGAAATAACCCCAGAACAATGATACCTTCTTTCTAGGCTGGAGCATTGAATTGTGCTAATTACATTAAGAATTAGATGCCACATAAAGCAGTGCTACATATGACTCCAAAGGAAGCTTGGAGCCATGCTAATGTTGATGTCTAGATACTTTTAGGGTGTATGGCAATCCAACGAGAGCCTAAGTCCGAAACAAAAAGTGCAAAGCTATTGATAAAAAAGAGAAAACCATTGATATTTGTTGATTATTATCAGGGTATGAAGGCATATGTGTCATTTTACCCTGTTTCAAAACATGTTTTGTTTCAAATGGATGTCCATTTTGTTGACACTACAACTCCTAATTGCCTCCTCCTCCTTTCATAGATTTTCATGCTAACAATGGCATAGATCAAAGGTAATTTTTTTCTTTTATAGAAGATTTTTTTTTGGTTTGTAAAGCAAGATGATGATGAACATTTTAAAAAAGAAAATCAACCATCGACACCAATAAAACACATTAAGCAACATAAAAATGAAGGAAGAGATTTCATAAATGAAGAAGGCACCTATAACTATGGGTCTGCTAATTCCATCTATTCTATGTTTAACCCTCACCATACTCTGTCACAAATTACTAGTGTCACCATACTCTGTCACAAATTACTAGTGTCTCCTTTTTGAGTCGAATCATTTGAGATCGTCCACAATAATCTTTTATTATTCATGAGATAACTGAAAAGAATATTTTACCACTCAAAATATTTTGTAATCTAATAACTACATCATCCATCTCAATGAAAATCACTCTTTCTTTTAGTTTCTACCCTAGTTTTGGATTACAAACCAGTTAAGATGAAAATGTAATCTAGATACAACTATAAAAAAATCAGATTAATAGTATCAATGGACACTCCATGCTTTACAATCTAATCAAGAGAATATGGATAAAATGCAAATACAATTTAAGCTAAAAATATTGACAAGACTTTCTTTAAGGTCATTTCTTTCATTCGGCAATGTGACATGCTTTTATGTTAATAAGACAATATATCTGGTCAGCAAAGATAATTTATGACCAGAATTATAATTAAGGCCGAGAAACCACACCTTTTATAAACTACAGGAATGCATTGATTCAAGCCTACTATAAGGATTATAGGATTATAGAGAATTTAGAAAGATAATTAAGATTTGCAAGTTTCAGAGATAGGGAAAAACGTTCAATAGGAGGTCTACAAATCTAACATATGAACAATCAGACTAATCACCATAACCAGGAACGAGTCATATGAAGTCTTGTCGATTAGTCAATGCGGGAGGAAGCTCTGAAGATGAATGAGATACATACCTGAGGCTTAAAATGCTAAAATTTCTACGCGAGAGAATGTCACGTCTCAGATAATAAAATTATATAAATCATCATAATTTTTGTTTATTTCATATATATTGTAATAAATAACCAAAGGAGTACACTTGTCACCTATGGATTAAATGACTTGGTGCAAGTCTTACGCAGAGTATAAATGCTTATTGTCCATAGTAAATAGTAGCTTTGATGTTTCACATGTTGATTAATATTCTCTGGTGATTTCCCTGTAATATTCAGTTATATTTTTAGGGATGAAACCATCATGTTGATTAATATTCTCTGGTGATTTCCCTGTAATATTCAGTTATATTTTTAGGGATGAAACCAAGGTTATTATGCCTAAAATCTAATACATTGAACTTGGTTTCCCCTAGAGTTGGCGGGAATAGAATTTTTGGGCACCTTCTCGGGAAAGTCTCTTCATCAACGATCCTCCGTAAGGCGACTCCATCTCACGAGGATGATTGAAACCTTAACTCCTTTGACATTTGCTTCATTGAGTGATTTTGGAATTTCCCTTCCTGTCCAGCAGAGTCTTCCGGTTCCGGCCCATGCCCATGGCTTCGGGGTGTCACACATGTTTTTCTTGTACCTCTTTGTAATGTTGACGAAGCTCTTCCTGCTCTGTCATAGCTCCGCCATGATGCTATGCCAGGATGTTAGGTCTGCAGAGATCATTCTGGCAGTTACCACTTCAAAGGAATCATCCTGTCGCAGCAGTCCAACCCAGGTAATTGGTTTATCGTTATACTTGGAATTATCGCATTGCAATATATTCATTAATTCGTTCGTTTTAATAAGCTGTTCATTCGGTTTTGATAGGTTTCGCCGGAGGGTTTCATACTGCATGACTATGCTTGCTTGGTTTTGATAGGTTTCGGCGGAGGGTTTCATACTGCATGAGTATGCTTGCTTGGAAACAGAACCTTACCTCCTCGTACCTGTCCGAGGGTGGCAGACTTCTCCATCCACTCTCCCGGTAATGTGAAAGATTGTCCCCTGAAATTTTGGGTTGAAGAGATTCAGAGTCTTAGTGGGTTATTGGCTTATTATGTCAATTTGTTAAGTTGTTCTCAGATTTTATTGGTTAATTTAAATTTAATTTAATCTAATTTAATTTAATTTAATTTAATATTTCTCTAACAGCTAATCTGTTACCATATGCATTTTATGTAATTTAAATATTTGGATAGATTGATTTTTTTCACCTTTTGAAATGATACGATAAACCATTTACATATTCAAACATCAACCAAATTTCATACAATAATTTTTTATATTTATATTACAATTAATAATTTACCCTTCTTACTTTTTACTTGAAATATATTTTTATTTTTCATATTATTTAACATCTTAAATTTTTGTTTTCTATATATACACTTAACCACATTCATCCTTCCTTATCTTTCTATAAAAATAATTTTATTAAATAAAGATATTAATTCAATACTAAACTGCATCTAATACTCACCCTCCGTACCCTCCATAAAAACAATGATGATGACCAGGGATACAAATTTCTTCCCTATCCTTTCTCCTTAAATGGATTTTTATTTTATTTTAAAACTACCTTGCTATCCTTTCTCCTAAAGTGGATTTTAACACTACCTTATCAATATAAGATTTAGTTGGCTCTTCTTCTCTCATGGGTCACTCTCCTTTCTCTGCCTTAACCTAGATGATTGGCTCTTCTTCTCTCATGGGTCACTCTCCTTTCTCTGCCTTAACCTAGATGACAAAACGTCCCCACATTCCACATGTAGACGCTAACGGTGCATTATTGTTGATGTTTAGTCCACACATTTCACATCCAATGAAGACTACCCGTGCTTCCTATCTTCATCATCTGTTTTCATTGATTTTTTCCATAAAATAGCCGCTGTTTGCGAGGTGATCGACGATCATTTCGGGCTATAAAATTTATTGTTACGTAAAAAGGTTCACCACTGGTTCACCAGGAGTTGGCTATCAGAAAGAATTTACAGACACAGAAAAAGAGCAAGCTTGTGACAGAAGCCCCTGCTAGAAATTGGTATCAGAGCCAGTAACGTCTGGTTCAAGAGGTTGGTACTCAAAATCACTCTTTATTTCAAAGAATGGATTCATTCAGAAAGTCTGTCTCATTCCGAGAGCTTGAAGAAGATTCTCTTCCAGAAAACAATATGCTTAAAGACATGTTTGAAAGTAATTCAAACAGAACTTTGAATTCTGTAGAAAAAACTTATGAAGAAAGTCAGCCTTCGGCTAGATGGGCTCTCCCAGATATTACACCCTCAGAAGTCTATAGTGACTTATCTCCGTTTCATTTAGTTGCTGCCTCTAGAATTAGTATTAAAGAATCAGTCAGTCAAGTAGAAGAAAATTCAGATAGCATACAAACTATCCAATTACTTGATCCGAAATCTTTACAAGCAGAAGCAAAAAGATTGAAAACAAATTATGTACATCTTGGCTGTATTAGAGTCGGTATAAATCCTTTAGTCCATAAAGGACTGAAAACTTTTGTGCTTGCAACGGTCAGAGATCTGACACATAACAGATACACAGACTCTATTATTGGTGGAATTGTTTCTCCCCTGTCCGATGGCCCAGTCTACTTCGACTGTTATCCTAATTTCTCTGTCTATACTTTTGATGAAACTATCCAGGATATTCTTCAGTTGCAAATCCATACCACTGGATTTAACATGAAGAAAAAGAGAAATAATATTGCCATCCAAACTAAAGCCTGTCTAAGACACACCAACACTCTGTGGCCAGCCATCCGGCACACTCCAAGTCGTGATTCTAAGTCAAGTGTTGTTGTGAAAACAGATCCAAAGAATCAAAAAGTTGAACATCATTTGATAAAATGGGAAACTTTAGAATTCCCAGAACATTGGACTGTTAATCATTCCAGGCCTCTACCTCCAATGAATATCACTTCAGCCAATATCACAGAAAATGCTTCTTGTGCAGTTATATCTTTTCCCCGAAGATCGACCATCGATCGTCAAGGAATAGAAGCTGCTTGCAAAATGTCAAAATATTACAGAGATCCCTCTACTGTAGATACTGCTTGTTCATCATCCTCTTTTTGTCGTCACTCACAGCTTTTTGAACTTGCCCAACTTGTAAATTTCTCATCCTTAGAAGTAAAGTGTCCT
>APFE031425749.1:0-37754 GCA_000404065.3 Pinus taeda | reverse complement strand
TTGAAGAGATGCAGAGACTCAGTAGTTTTACGCTGAAGCTCTCCTTATAAACACTTTTTGGGCTGAAAGGTGTGCTCTGGACTCTAGATCCCACTTTTTGGGTAGAAAAATGTGATTTCTACTCCTTGATTCTCAATTAGAAGATCTCGGAAAAAATTGTTGTCTCTATTGCGATTCGTTCCTGTGACCTACGAAAAAGACCAGAAAACTTCCGGAAGTCAGAAATTTGATAGATCTAGGGTTAAAAAGCTAGTAAACAACATTAAGATATTGAAAAAAGAAGAAACCCTAAGCCGAAAACTAAAGGTCACCCAAGTTTCTGGATCTGAAGTAAAAAAACAGTGGAATCGCCAATTTTGTTGTACTGTTTTCTTCTCAAAGATGTATGAAAAGAACCCACTTAAGACTGTGGATGACAAAAATTCTCAACAATATAAATGGTTTCTAAACATTGTAGATCTGTAGCAACTGATAGAAACAAAACCTGCCAAAGTCCTCATCTATGCCACAATCATAGTTAAACAACAAAAATAAATAGTAATAACTCCAATCATCCAATGGAAACCAGATATACAAATAATAGATTTTATTATAACACCTATGAAGGGAACAAATAAATGTTACCAATCCCCCTCTATGGGATGGGTTCTTGGCTATCCTTAAACGTCTTCAGTTTGTGTAGAGTCTCTCTCCTCTATAATGTGTAAACCCAACAAATAAAATGTTTGAGTTCAATGGGAACTCAAATGGAAGAAAAATGGTGTGAGACAATGATAATAATTGAAGTTACAGTAGTAAGTGCAACAATGGAAATAATAAAAAGTCAATAATGTATGGAAAACCCTTTTTATTTATAGCAAAATATTTAGTTATCCTCGAATAATGGGCAATAATAAAATATTATTAACCCAATTCTTGGAATAACAACTTGGAATATTTTATTATTTTTCGTTAGGAGGGAAAAAATATTTAAACTTTTATTTAGAAATAATAAATAAATAAATGATTTATTTATCATCTCAAGAAATTTGTTAATGAATAATAAACAAATAATGATTTATTTAATTATTCCTTAGGGATTTAGTCAAATTTGACAAGGAATAACAATTAATTAGTGATTAATTAACTATTCCCAGAGAAAAATAAGATAATTAATAATTTATCTGTTGATTTTTCATAATTGGGTCAAATGTGACAAGGAATATTAATTGAACAATGGTTTAATTAATTATTCCTAGAAGAAAATTAAATAAATAGTGATTTGTTTAATTATTCTTCATGGGTTTAATTATAAACTACTTAACAAAGGTGGTTTATTAAGTAATTTCTCACAGTGAAAGCAATTTTACTATGGTAAAATTGGCTTTACACGGTGTACTTCGATCCATCAAGTAAATTAGGGTAGATGATCAATTTTTTTGGTGATAACAACACTTTCCTTAAACTGTTTAGCAAACAAAAAGCTCTTCATGTTTTACCAAGGTATGCCATCGATAAGTTAGTCATGAAATAAGTTGAATACCATCTTTCCATAGGGTTATCAACAGTTATGCATAAGAAGAAGAAAGCACCTTGGCATGTTCTTCCTATGTAGATCGAATTGTATGAAATCAAGAACTTAAAAGTCATAGACATCGAAGGAAAGGCAATAGAGAAATTCACATTCGGTCATTTGGAATTCAATCCGTATGATCCAAGGAATGTTTGCAAAGATCATTATGCGAGGATTCATTATCAGTGGCCAAGCGACACCTTTTGCGGACCTGGGGAGGAAGCATGGAAAAAATGTTATAATGCCTCCAAGTCCCACGAACTAGTCAGCTTCACTGGGACATTACAGGTTACTCCACAGAAAGAATTCACTCTAGAGGCAGTGCCAGCGGAAAGGCATAACCCAATGTGTGAAAAGGGAAAGAGGAAGGTTGCATATAGCCCAGGGGGAGAGCAAATCCACGAAATGAAAGCAGATCTAGTCATACTTAAAGTGGCCATAGCAGTAGAGAAGAAGATGAAAGAGAGGATGCAAGAATCAGAATAAAAGCATAGGGAAGAACAAGAGCAGAGGAGATTGGAGAAAGAAAGGAAGAAGAAGGAAGAAGAAGAAAGGCAAAGAGTTAAATAAGAAGAAGTCGCATGAAGATGAGCCGAAGAAAAAGAGAAGAACCGACAACAAGGGGGGAGAGAAAAAAATGTAGGACAAGGAGTTTTTTCAAGAGATTGATGATTTGATCGAAATCCAAAACATGGAGGTGGAACCAGAGCCACAGAACCAAGATGTTGATCTAATGCCAAGAACATAAAAAGTCACCATTCAATCTCCCCATCCTTTGGCAGCATATCAAGCTCCAAGCGAGGAAGAGGAAATTGTTCCTCTTTCCGAGGGTCCGATTATGGACACGTACAATCTAACTTACGATGAGCTTTAAAAGAAGATTGTGTAAGAAAGGAAGAAAAATTTTCTGAACGATCTTGCATCTCCTACATTCATCAGAGAAAGGGTGATTGTGATAGACGCCAAAAGGAATCCAAATTCCATTGTCGTAGCCAGCTTGGCCTTCGGAGGTGCTACAAAGTCAAACATGAAGTATATGATGGCCGAGAACAAATAGTTGGCAAAGAGCTTGCAGGCTACGATAAAAGAGGTTGAACAACACCAAGTAGAGGCTTAGAATGTAGCTCTCGCGCAATTTTATTTGGAAGAACTTAAGGCAACCATACTTGGTGAAGTATCAGCATTGGGAGAAACTATGTAGAGCTTGTATGAAGAACTTGTCACCATGCATAAGGAAATTATCCACTTGCACGCCATGAAACATAAGTGTAAAGATAATGTTAAATCTCTTAAGTTTGTCCATACATCCATCTTTGTCGTGCATGAACGGTCAATGCAATATAAAGGGGAATTGTTTGAATTAACAAAGACAACAAGGCAACAGGCAGAGTTAGAGAAAGCACAAGTGTGGATGATCATTTAAAGAAATAAACAACTCACCTCATTCATTGCCAATCATGGTGAAATCACATAGTATCCCATCAGTTGGCTTACTCACTGAAGCCAAACGTAGGAATCAGGTTACGCAGGGGGTTGAAGTGAACAGGCAGAACATGAAGAGTTACATTGGTGGCCCTGTCCAAATCAATATTATGATGCTCTTGCTAAAGAAGGAAATTTATACCGGTTCCAAATCAGTGTACATGGATTCCAAGGAGGCTAGAGTTCGCTTTCAGTGTCATCCCATCACATAGTTTGGGGAAGTCATTGTGAAGTACAAAGCTTGGCACCATCATGTGATCGAGACCCTGTAAGTTGAAGTTGTTGAGCTGGAGTTTCCCCAAACTCAAGCTTGAATTTTTGTCTTATTAGGTTGTTTAGTTGGGTCTACCCAATTTTTTCTTATATGGGTACGAGTATATTGTAATATTCTTTTGTAATTAATTTGTACGTGGAATTCCATTTGTCATTTGTGGAATGTGAAAAGTCATGTTGTAAAGAAGTGAAGAGTCATTTTGTAAAGAAGTTGAAGAGTCATGAGAGAAGTCCAAGAGTCACAAAATGGAAGTGAGCAATCACCCCTTTTGTTATAAATATTTACTCATAACTAATATAAAGGGCTTTTGGGAGTAAAGCTTTTGTCTAGGATTTTAGCTTACAATCAGGAGCTTTGGAGTTTGTTGAGTGCCTTGGATTATCTGTAGCATAGAGGGAGTATCGTTATTTGCAGGAGTAGGTGTAGACTCCATGTTCCACTATTGGGGCTAGTGGTTTTTCAATGGTAAATGTATGCTTGAAACTTTCACTTTAATAAAATGTAAGAGCCGACATGTTTTCATGCATATCTTATGACTATAGTAGGACTATTCTTGTTATGTTTGCAATATATGTTATTTCACTTACACTAACACTTATGAACTATTTAATTTGCATTAGTATGAATCTTGTTAAATGTGTGTTGTTGTTTATTTCTGTCATGGTTAATGTGTGAACTATTTCATAGGCTATCTCATGATGTATTTATGCTCGTGTGTTAAAACCTTTCATACATCACACTTGACCCTCTGCAGAGTCATACACTTGTTTCCCAAAGTCAATAATACATCACACTATGTGTTATTGCATCCAAGGCACATCAATAAAACCCATTGCTTCGGCAACCAAGCCGTATTCCAGATGGGTCTCCTACACCAAATGGTGTGAGTTCTAATTGGGACTTCATATCAGGGAGACCCCGTGAATGTTGGCGAGTCTAGCACCATCAACAACTACATAATAAGGTGTTGTGTGTGATATATTATTAAAATCTATCCTACCCAGAATGATCATTAAAGGTCACGAGCACAAGCCATATACGTCATTTCATTGAAAGTCATGATCCTAAGCCATATACATGACGTCATCGGTTTGAAGGATATCAACTATATGATACGACAGTGGCATGAAAGGAACGCTTGTATGTTTTCGCGGTGTTTGGTGTGTGACTGATAAGACCCATGAAACCCTAATATGATATATTTTCTCCATACCATTTCCTTCTATTTTCATTCATATTTTATCATTTGAATCGACCACGTTTAACAAACTATAAACTTTTCACAGTTCAATTTCTGAAATCCATGGAGCCATGGCAGTTTGTAGCAAGGACCTCTGAGATCCAGGTAAGACACCTGTAGTGTGTTTTGTAGGAAAAAAATAGGTGTTCTCCCTCTCTCTGGCCTCCCATGTTCGGACCATATCGTATGGGTCTGACATTCGTTCCTACTCCTGTTGTTCCTCCCTTTGCTGACATATCTGCTAAATGATTGGCATATAAAATACATTAACCTCATACACAAAATATTAGTTTTTTTATTAAATGAAAAATGTATTTTTTTTCTTTTTTGTAAACTTAGCAGGACTGGATCTTCAACATATCCAATATATCACCTCGATTGGGTGGGAGATTGAACCAATGACTTCACATCAAGGAGTGCCTTAACAGAGCACTCAATCACCATCTATCCAAGACCCCGTGGACAAATGAAAAATGTACCTATTAATATGGAAACATAGCTTTCAATTAAAAAAAAAACATCGGTGCACCAAAAATACATTCATGCACCGGCTTTAGTGCGCTGTAAAACACAACTGAACCGAAATTAGTGCACACATACTTATGAGACATTTTCATAGTGGTGTGTCACACTTATGCACTGGTGCACATGTATAACATTTTCGCACCGGTACAGAATGCTCACATTATCAAACACACCAAGATATAACTATATTTTTAAATATTATTTTCAAGGCGCGTTTGTCAAATATGATCACACCAATGCAAGAGGAACATATAAAGTGCACTGAATTTGTGATGGTAATTAGGAGACATTTGTTTAAATTTCAAATAGACTTGGTAATGCATTTTTGTTTCCTATTTAGATTATGTAAAATAAATATCTATTTTTATGTATTTATAACTAAATTATTTAAAGTAGACATCTCTTTATCATTGTGAATATGATGTAATATTAGCTAAGAGAAATGTGAAAACGTTAATTTTAGTGACTATCTCGTGATAAGTATGTGGAAAAATAATATTTTTTGAGCTGTTCATTAAGAAATAATCAAATTTATTATTTTTCAAAATTTTAAAATTAATATAGTATCAATTTTGTATTGTTTAACTCATATTTATTATTAAAAATATTTAAATTTAAACCAGTACAATAGCAAATAAAAAAACAAAAATAGCCCCAAAATGTTATATCTTTATTACTAGAAAAAAATCAGCTTGCCTTTTTAAGGGAGAACTTTCAATAGACCAAATCCCCAACTAAAAGTAATTTCACAAGCCTTTTTACATTTCTTGATCTTCATCTTTAGAGAGAGAATTTTCTAATTTATATTGGTAAATGTTGCTATAGATATTAAATTTAAAATACTTGAAATTCTAGTATCTTTAGTAATAAATTAAATTTTATAAAAATAGAATTTTTTAAGTTATATTAAATCTAATTAATTGTGCCTAAGGCTCTACAGCTTAGTATGGGAGAGATGTTGTCACATAACATTACAATTAAAAATAGTAAAATAATAATTTAAATTAACAACTTTTAAATAGTAATAACAAAATAAATTAATGTTGTTATAATTACAATACTTCAATTTACAGCGTAATCTTATATAACTTTATATAAGAGATATACAGTAACCCATAAAAAAAAAAAAAAAAACAAACAAACAAAACAAAAAAAAAAAAAATAAAAAAAAACAAAAACAAAAAACTTTTATTATGAGGAACAAATGTAATGAGTAAAAAAATATAATTTAATTATTACCACAGGGAAGAAATGTAATTTTTTGAGATGACAATAAATAGTATTATTGAAATTAAATTTTGTGTAATTCATTTTATGTTCCATTTACATGTGATATTTGAAACAAAAAAATTTTAGTATCAACCGAAAGTAAAATATTTCAATGTCCATATTAAATAACATAATTTTATATATACTTTATATAGAGAAAAATAAAGTAGTTTAAATTGAAAGTTTTCTTATATTTTCACTTTAGTGAGAAAGATTGAGATAATTCATATTCCGTTAATAATTTCTTTCTAACTCAATGTATGAGGGATATTTGTAATTTTTTCAATGTTTGATATGGATTTGATATGTAATATTTTAGAAAATATTATAATAAAAATAATTGAATATATACATACAAGAAAAGAATATGAGGGGGCATATTTTAACATTTTAATGTGGAGAATGTGAATTATAAATAAAATATTTCAATATCAGCTACATATATATTATACTAGCCTAGATCCATCTTAACTCCAGATCTACCAAGCCCCTGGAGGAATCAAATCTTTTTTCACTCTAAGAGATGTTTGCATCTAAAGAGGTTTGATCTCTCTTGGCGCTTGGTAGATCCATAGTTAAGATGGAACTAGGCTGTAGGTCATAAAAAATTATGACTTAATTTTTTTAAATTTAACAATAGATTGAATTTTATAAACCAATATTGAATTAGTTAAATTTTATTTTTGAATAATTTAATAATATTTTATATTAAAATTGAATGAGTTACACATTTTGTCTTATTAAGAACTAAATAAATTATTTTACCTTTAATTATTTTTTCCTTGTGAGTGTTGAAATATTTTACTAATTAAGTTAGATTGAATATCATTGAACTATCTAAGCAATGGAAAAAAATTTATCGTAATTTTACAATCATAGTTTCAACCATACTAAACGGTGTAATTTATAAAAATATATTTGCAATTTTATTAAAGCCATTTTCCATGCAATTTCATATATAAAAGTTTGATATAAGTTCACCAATATATAATCTATAATAAATATCATTTCATAAAAATAAACATCAAGATGATAACCATCTAACAAACATAAACGTCATCTAAGATACACATTCGAATTCACTACCATAATCCAATCATATACACCTCTAACACATATAAATGTCATTAGTTAGCACACAAATCTAAATATATAATAGTGTGTCATCATCGGGATCACATCTCACCAAACACAAACATTGTCATCTAACATCATCACCACACACATCCTCAAATTAATATAAATCTCATGCCAATTAACTACTATCACATACACATCTATCTGCAAACACATTAAATGAGCATATCTAACATGAGCTAACAATATACACATCAACACCAACATATAAATTAAGTACATAAAAATGAAAAAAAATGCACCACACACACACATATAAGTCAAATAATTGTAATCAAATATCTCATACAACAGATGTAGTGGTGACAACCTGGTTTGTAGTAGAAGACAATGGATGGTCAACTACTACCTCAATGCAGTTTGTTGAACTATGAGGTGGAGGAGGAGGTGGCTAGCTCGCTATGTCAGGAGAAACATAAGGCACATCTTCTAGTTATGGCATCTCATCATCAAGCGGCTAGCGAGGAGGTGTACCAACAGAAGGATCACCGACACCCTAACGACCATGATTTGATGGGGTGGTACTACCATAATCATCATGATCACCACCCTCATCATCATGATCATGACCATAACCCTCATCATCATCATCACCACCCTCATCTGATGTATTTGTCATTGAATTCCCTGCATCCCTCATGTCTACTAGTACCTTACTAGCTTCAATGATATACTGCATAAGAGACATCATCTCACGCAGAAAGACGCTATACAGATTCATAAGCCTAGGATTTGTGTTGATATCTCAAGCCCTCGTAGGGAGGATTCCCTTATCAAGTAAAAAACTAGCCAATATGTCACAGTAGTCCATCTAAAATCGCAAACTAGCCCTATGACCCCAGACACACACACTCCCCTGAGGATGCGCCTCATCCTCTTAGGCTTCACCCATCTCCTCATCTCCTCCATTTGGTAGTTGGGGAGGAGGCATGTCCCCATCAAATGTGCCGATGTATACAAAATACATGGTACATAGAAATAATTAGACAATTTAATAAAACAAGTTAAAGAATGTGTTAGAATAAATTTTATTCTAATTCATTAAAACAATAAAATGAAACTAGATTAATTTAAATAAAATACTAATATTACCACTATCATCTAGAGGCTCAGCCATTGTGAAGAATATTTTGGAACTTTCTCTCCAATCAATCCCTGTATACGGAAATGTTAGCGCGACAAACACATGGTCATCCTCACTGGCCAGTAGTGCCAGTGCGTCGGCATATATCTTGGCCTTATATTCTAGTAGACCCCCCTTGGGAGTCATCTGCCCCCACATGTGCATCCGGACCTCAGTGATCAACCTAGGAAGGTGATAGTAAAAAATAGGTCTCATCTTTGGAAACCTCTCAAAAAATAAACAAAAAGGCTCTAAAGTGAAAGGGAAGGTCGCCCTCCCATGTCTCAACACATGAAATCTATATAAAGCTATGAAAAACTGCCTCAAAAAAATGGAAAACTATCTGATGCAACGTGGAACCTGAATCAAAGAATAAACATAACACAAAAGAGGGAAAATAATGCACTTCCCATCACTACTAGAGTGTGTAATGGTGGTGGTTAATAATGAGAGGCACCTAACGTCCTGGTCATCAAAAGAAGAAATTTGTAGTTGTCCGCCATGGACCTGAAAATTTGATGGACCGTCACATGAGGTCCAACATACCTCCGATTGTAAGAAAGTTGAGTCTTAGTTGCAACCCCATGGGGGATGTCAAGGAACTGCGGAAAATAATTCCCTCTCCTGGATAAGTCGGTGCTAAAGTGTATGTCCTCCTCAGTGAGCCTATATCATGCCCCAGGACCAAAATGGTGAAGAAGAATCATGTAACAATATAACCATATGCACAACAAATTAACACACAAACATTAAACTGGCGGAAAAGGAAAAGAGCCATCATGTGGTCTCTCATGCTCATGTAATTCTCTGTTATTCAAATAATTTAATAATACATTTAAATACATGAGAAAGTGGTCTTAAGATAGTGCATCTATCTTAGACTCACTTGGTTGAGACGATTTCTCAACTTACACACTAATTTAGGAGAGCTAGTTGGAGAAAATCTCTCATCCAAACTAGAATCCTTGGTTTGAGGAATTCTCATGGTTTTATTTATTTAATTTAATAATTGGATTTATTATTGATTTTTAAGAGAGTGAGGCTAACATTCCCCCCCTCAATGATAAATCCAAAACAAAAGAGGAACCATCGTCCAAGTTCTCAAGTTGTTCCTCAAAAAAACATTTGCCTGAAAAACCGCCAAAACTGGATGCTGGAAAAAACCTCAAATTTAAAGAGAACATGAATCAGATGCATGTCTAATTCATCTCTGAATGTCGCATGACAACTCCATCACATGCCAAGCTGCAAAAAGATCCAACTGTCCCTTGCTTGAAAACAGCATCCGGTGTCCACTGACACAATTTGATGAACACCCACTAGCGGATTTGCTGATGATGATCGCGCACTGGCTGATGAAGATTCCCACTGGCTACTTTGCTAATGTTGTCAAGACTTTCAGTCTGACAACCACTTGTCAGTTTCATTGACATTTTCCCCCCTTTGTCAGCTAAAAGGAGAGGCAATCTTCTCCAAAATATATCTAAACTCCCCCCTGTAGGTGTAGGAGTGTTTCACTGTTGTACTCCCCCATTCAACTGCACAAGAGTACTATCTTCATTTGACTATTTGCTGCAATATGTGTGAGTGAATCCGATTATAAAAATTGTACAATCTTCTGGTTGTGGATGACCATTCCCATGGATAAATCCATGAATAATTTATCTTCAATCTCGCATGTTGGTCTTGTTTGCAACATTTCTCTGATGAATGATTATGCTTGCCACAATGGTGACAAGGATGGAGATCAAAACACTAATCTTCCAGATGATTGGTTCTTTGACAATGAGAACATTTATTTTTGTCTGCAACTTCAATTTGTGTGCATTGACATCAGTCTGCAACTTGCAGAGGACTTGTTGAAGTGATTTGTTCAAGTAATCTGGCAATGATGAACTGAATGGGCTTTGAATAATTAGGGATATGTAAGTTGTCATCATCTTCGACGTATCTTAGGCCACGTCGATTTCAATTACTTTGAATTTCTTCCCAGGCTTGATGATGAGTTTGGAAAAAATTTGAACTGGAACAACTTCAACACTTGAAGCTGCTTGGATGAATGGAGTCAAATTATTAGCTGTCTCTGGATTGGTTAAAGACTTGGAAGCAACACGCTTCTCTTGCAACTCATTTCTCTGTAGTTGCGACTCCAGTTGAAGGAACTCAATCGTTTCATGTGCATGTTGAATATGCACTTGAATGTCAGCAAGAGTTCTTTTGTTGATTTGTACCATGTCTTCAGTAGTTGAGAGGATCAAATTGTTAAGAATATTTAACAACTGAATTCTTTTCACCATGTGAACTTGTTGGAATTCATGCTCACTTTCTTTTAATACTTGTTGGATTTGTAGAACTCCCTCGCTTGATGCTTCGTTGATTGTTGCACGCGCACTTGAACTTGTTTGATTGATTACTGACACTTTGTGATTTCTTGAATGTGCTCACTGAATGTGAAGATTTGTAAAAAAAGGAGAGGGTGTCGAACACTGTCAAAAATGCACCCAAGATACAAATGACAAGTTCAATCTTGATGACTTAGTCGAAGACTTACTTGAGTTAATGTATTCACCTTAACAAGTCAAATTAAGGTGTTGGTGACAACCAAGAATGCACCCGTACAATTCAGTGATTTTTTTTTTATTTGCAAGTGATACAATAAGTGTTGATGATGTTGATGTCATCTTGGCTTGAAATGCTTGATTTTTGTAGCATCCTTAACTTGATGGCATGAATTAGCTGTTGTGAAATGTTGTTGTAGAATATTAATTTTATCAAGTTGATGATGTGATGCTTTGTGATTATGAACTTAATTGATTATGGGAGCTTTGATTTTAGGAGCTTGATCGATAAGTTGTATATGTAAACTCTCTTATGTGCATATAGTTGTTTTATTTAAGCATAAGAAATAGATAATTTGAACACAAGTCATGCACATGCATTCATTACACACCATGTACCTATGATCCCCTTATTCAATTTCGGGCAGATCTAGGGCACAAACACCTCAAAAAAATATTTTTTTATAAACCTTCAAGATACATCATCATGACAATGTCTTCAGTGAAGCGTCTCAAGCACAGAATGAGAACTCCTTGGCGTCAAATTGTCTTCAAAAATTGACTCACCCAATTTATTCAACAAAATATGAAGATGAACTCCTTAACAACTACACCTTATCACTCCATTACAAGGAAATAATCCCAACCATCAACCTTATTAGAAAATGAATCCCAATTTTTACCGTTATTACTCCCAAAATAAAAAATAATTTATCCACTCCTTATCTCTCCCAAAATATCTTCTTATTTCTCCCATACAAAATATGCATCTTATCACTCCATTACAAAATTTTGCTTTTTAAAATGTTTTTACATAAATCCCATTAAATATTTTAAAACTTTATGAAATCACTTAAAAGTGATCTAAGGTTGTATTTCAAACAATTTTATAATTTATGCATGTAAAATCATAAAGCAAAATACCCACCATAAAAAATAATTCGTTGAAGACGTTTCAACAACCTTATTCATTTAATTATTTTACCTTTGACTTGGACGTAGGCCACTTCCACATTGCATTGCAGGCTTCCACGCAATCTTTCAATGCAACGTATTAGGGTCTTCAACACAGGTCTTCATGCTGCATAGGTTCTCATGCATATCATAATATCATGGAGTTGCATATTTCAAGGGACCATATGGTGCCATGTCATATATCATTTCTTTGATGAAGTGACATTAAAGACAACGATGATGGAAACACTGACTTTCCTGGTTATCTTCCTGAGGATGGATGACTTAGATTGCGCCTCAACATAACATTGGAAGGGCTAGAGTATTCTGGTCAGAAGAGCAACATGAAAGAAGCATTTGGTGAATATGGTAGGAAATCAAAGTTGCTTATGTATAAAATGGCTGGGAAAAGGCACCATAAACTACATTCAGATTCTGAAAACATCTAAAAAATAGAATTTGATGGCATTAACGTGATCCTCAATATGACTCGTTCTTCTGGCTATAAATTGATTTCTCAAAAATAAACATTGTTCTCCTGTTGGAAACCCATGGAATGTATCATTCCTCACTTAATTATTCAACCCCTTCTAGACTGCACACGGCCCTATGAATCAATTGGCTTCAATGAGAAAGTTGCATTTAGCTCCATGCAGGCTTAGTAAAGCAACATCCACATGATCTCTCATATGATCGCCAATTTTTTCAGTGCTAACTCACATCTTTCAAACAATGTATCCATGATCATAAGAGGTTTTCACCCTCAAGATAGAACCACAAATTTTAACGCTTCACTCGATGTTTCACCTCAAAATGGAAAGCCTTCACTCATGAATGAGATGATATCCAATCAAGACCTCGAATTTAGCCTCGAAGACACCAGCGTGGGTAGAAACGTTCAGGAATTAGGAATGTTCTCCAGGAAGCAACGTTTTCATCACTTTCACCTCTTCTCAGTTGCGTTTTGTTGTAGTTGCCCAGTTTTGAAAGTAGGAGCAGGTTTGGATATTTCTTCGATTAAGGCAAACTATGAAGGTTTCAAACAACTGGTGGTCTTTTGCAGCAAGCAAGCTCTATTGAAGAAAAAAGGCAACTATTACACCAGTGAGGACTGCTAGAGGCCTCTTCAAGTTTTCCAACATCAAAAAAATTGTCAGGTCAAACTGGTCATCCAACCATTGCTGACTGGCAAGAGAATGTTTATCAGAAACTACAAAATATAAAGACCATTTATTATCCAGTGATAATAGAATTATTTGCAAAGCTTTCAATGGAATGTCAAAAGCCCATGCAACCTGATCAATTCGAAAGGCTTAGAAACTACCAAACTACTTTGCATCGTATGATGGCATATTTTGAAGTTCAGAAGAGCAATATTCCACCAGGGTTTAAAGAAGACAAGGTTAATGATTTTGAGAAACAGATTCAAGCCATTATGAGCTCGTTTAAGCAGAGAAAAGTTGCTCTATAACAACAATAGTGACAGCAACAACTTCCAAGTCAGGCTAGCAACCAACTGCAATCTATGCGGCAACAAGAGACACATGGTAATTTTTCAAACAGATGAATTTACAACCTTCATTTTCTTCAATGCAACCAAACACTTTGATACCTATTCAGGACATCTCCATGCCTTTTTTACAACAATCTTGCAGCAGAAGGAGAGAACTAACCAATTCTCTTCCATATCATTTCAAGAGAGGGAAGCTGCTTACGTAGCTGCACGGGAATGACTTTTTTTCTCCTAGTTCATCTGAAGAAATTGATGAGCCAAAGGAGTAGGTAGTGCCAAGACCTAGAACTGTACTGGTAGTTGCTCGTAGGATGATTTCTCATGCTTTGGGAAAGAGGATCTTGGTATATTCACTTATGAGAAGTCTAATGTGGTTAAAAATACTGAGTTTCAATGTGCAGATGAAAATATGACAGATAAATGCTTGAATCGTGCATCGTCACAAATACAAGGAGTAGCACCATAGCCTGTAAAAGATAGTTGTGAATAGACACTTGCTACGAATACTAAAAGAATGCTGGAAAAATACTTGAACATAGATGCTTTATGCACAGATCACAAAACCTCTTATACTTCTGTGCTCAAGTGCTCATAAATCCAAGCGCTGGTAAATCCACTGATTCGGACCTCTCCAAATGAATAATCCTCAAGGAATCATATCCACGCAGCTCTCGTTAAATAGTCGTCAAAGCTATCAAAATCACGCTTAAAAGACTTGTTTTCCCTCAAACTAAAACTAATTCGTTGATATTTTTTTTAGCAGGCCTTCCACTGCTTTGATTTCGTATTATTGAAGGCGATCAATGTACAAATATTTGTATTTTCCTGCCATTACTCCCTCAACAACTCCCTCAACAGTTTGATTGGTCTCATGCCACTTTCAACCAGGCTTCGCTACCACATGAAGAAGAATCACATAACAATATAACCATATGCACAACAAAATAACACACAAACATTAAACTAGCGGAAAAGGCAGAGAGCCATCATGTGGTCTCTCATGCTCATGTAATTCTCTCTTATTCAAATAATTTAATAATACATTTAAATACATGAGCAAGTGGTCTTAAGATAGTTCATCTATCTTAGACTCACTTGGTTGAGACAATTTCTCAACTTACACACTAATTTAGGAGAGCTAGTTGGAGAAAATCTCTCATCCAAACTAGAATCCTTGGTTTGAGGAATCTCATGATTTTATTTATTTAATTTAAAAATTGGATTTATTATTGATTTTTAAGAGAGTGACGCTAACAATCAGCGGATCAAATGTGCCAATAAGACAGAGCGCACCTTCAGGGATGTAGCCTCCTCATAGTACTTGAGGAGGCTTACATTCCTTAAGAGCACTCAGGTCACTACAGTAATAGGAAAAGGGTATAAATTGTTCTCCCTCTCTCTGGCCTCGCATGGTTGGACCATATTGTATGGTTCCACTTGCTGCTCCCTTTGCTGATGTTTCTGCTACATGATTGACATATAAAATACATCAATCTCATACATATAATACATTTTTTTATTTATTAAATGAAACATGTATTTATTAATATGGAAACATAATTTTCAACTAAAAAAATTCATCGGTGCGCTCAAAACATAGTGATGCACCAACTCTGGTGCACTTCCAACTGTAACCGTGTCGATATAAGTGCACACATAAGTATGGAACGCCACTATTGGTTCTCAAATTTAAATTTTCATAGTGGTGCATCACACTTATGAACTAGTCCACACGTATAAACTTTTCATGTTGGTACAAAACGTTCATAGAACACCAAGTTATAACTATATTTTTAAATGTTATTTTTGTGGTGACTGGTAAATGCAAGCACAACTGGAGTGACACACTGATGTACAATTTATCTCTTTCCTGATGTGTTTTCATTTACAAAACACACTACAAAATCCACGGTTCCTTATGTTCATGCACCAAAATGTGGTGCATCCCGTAAATTTAAAGGACACAGTACTATCAGTGTGAATTGAACATTTCGAGAGCACCACGCAGGGAATTTTTTTTCCAAAAACAGTGGAAAATTTAAACTAATTTACAGTTCTAATCTGCTAAAAATTTAAATTAGAGAGAAACATAGACATTACCTGTACATTTGGCTAGTGGGGAAGCATTGTGGACACTTAATGGAGAAAAACAAATTTTAGCATAGTTTGAAAAAATTGGAAAGTTAGACAGTGAAAACAGTGCGGAATGATGGTGAGCAAGAGAAGCAACGACATCAAGGTGCTTGCATGAAGCAAGAGTGGCACTAATGCTTCAGAACTCTCCAACACTATAGATGGTAAAAATGAAATTTACGGCTGGGTTATTTTTTTATTTAACCTTCCTCCAGTGCATTTCCTAACAACAACAGTGCAAAATAGATTCAAGAGCACTGCATTTTTTTCAAATTAAAAAATCCATCAATGTGCTTTTCTTGAGACGTCTCGGAGCATTCTAATAAATGTACCACACTACGTTGGGAATAATACTGAGAGGGTGGGGGGGTGAATCAGTATTTACAAATCATTAACTTTTTCATTTCCATAATCAGATTTATATATGTTACTTCAGTGAAGGGAACCCACATGTGCATGCAACTGTTCTTAAGGAAACCAGCTTACATCCAGTGAACTTGTGATTAAGTTAATTCATCATATGTTGATCATTAATTAGTGCATCAATAGTTTATTAAACATTAAATAGTAACCATATGCAGTAATAACAAAATAAACCATCACATATAAGCAACACACATGAACACCAAGATTTAAGGTGGAAACCCAATGCGGGAGAAAAACCACCTCATGTTGTTGTCTCTGTCTTCTTTTAATATAAAGAACAATCTATTTACAATCTTTTATTGGTGCAGACTTATACCAATATGCAGGCACCCACTTGTAGAAGGCTACAACCTTCTCTCATTCTCCAGCTTATATTGGAAGGGAGCTACAACCCCCTAGCTCTTGTACTAGCTGATATGTTTACCAATATGTAGGTGCCGACATATAGAAGGTTCCAACCTTCACTCGTTCTCTAGTTGCTACTGGAAGGGAGCTCCAACCCCTTGATCTAATCACCAGCCACTATTGGCAGGAAGCTTCGACTTCCTCACTGAAGTCTCCAACCCTCAGTATCCTCTAGGGACCACGTTTCATGAATTTTCATACTGAATACTCCTGGTACACAACAACTCACTATGAAGGCCACGTTTCATCAAATTTTCATACTAGACCCATTAATAACATTGAAGCTCAAAATTAATCACCACTGCAATACATCCATCAAATACATTTGCATCAACCAATCACTGAAACTTAATCATCAATATCTTATATAACTGAAACCCAATCATCAATATTTGAATCAACCATAACTGAAACCTCTGACATACTAAATCAAACACTCACTGAAACCTCTGACATACTGAATCAAACAATCATTGAACCTCTGACACAACTGAATCAACCAATCAACTAGAACAGATAGACCATTGTAACCAATACACATATCTGAACCCATAACACTGCATCAACAACTATAACCTCAAAATTCATGTGTCAGAATGTCTACGCTCCTTCAATGAAACCAACCTACATGTATATGCTACTTCCTTTAGCCCAACCTAGGTATACCTCTAAAGATACTGAATCATAAAACCTTTAAACCACAAACTGTACCAATCAGCGACATTCTGAAGATCTACTGTCATATTACAAAGTTCTAAACATATAGCAACAAGGATCACCCTTCTTTCTCAATCAGTCAATCAACTAGACTCAATCTCCTTATACAATCAATTTTACTTTCACATCTAATGAAGACATCATTGAAAAACAACAGTAAAACAGCAGCACTAATCAGATAGATCAGTCATCCCTGAACATCAAGCATTTCTTCTACATACACTACTTGGAAATGTTGAACCAGCGTGTATACGTGCCTTCACCAAGGCTAATGAGCATATATATCTGCAATTACTTACTTATAACTTAGCATCCATTCCAAACTTCAGACATACCCAGATCATGACATATAAAGGATAAAACATTTGTTAGCATTCAAATCTAGCCTATCAGATCACATATTTATAAGTCATTATGATCCTAATCCATTATTAGATCTCATCCATCATCAAACACTCAGGTTCATACTTAGTTTAGATCAAGAAAAGCATCAGAAACCCATAACATGCATAATTTATTTTGATCTAACACTTCATAAGATATTCATTACTTGTGTCCTTAGCCCTTTGATCTTCACCTCCTTATATACTTTTAGCCTTTCTCAATACCTCAGACCAAAAAAAACACTAAGAACCTATGGTATTCTTGGGCGGGATCAAATAATCGTTACTCTGCTCAATATTGTGGGATAATACCATGTTATTGACCCTTGGTATTCTTTAATCTTGAATTTACTTGGTTTTCCAGCCTATACGCATTTTTCCTCTTATGAAAGAGCTTGCATATGTATACTCTCTTTTTGTTCTGTTAACCCGTGTGTATATGCTCCTTTGTCAAATTGAACCTGCATATACATCTTACAACATCCTTTTCCTTCAACTTCTTGATTCTAATAAGTAGACCTTTGTTCCAACTTCCTGTTCTTTTGTACCAATGCCTTATTGCCTCTGAATTGACCTGTTATAATGTGATTTTCCATTGTACATTACTTCTGAATTGATTCCTTTGAACTGCCCTACATTTTGTCACATCTGTAAACACAATTGCCATGCATTCTGTCACATCTGATATCTCTCATGTGGATTCATCTAGTTACGTACATTCATCTAGTTACCATATACAAGTGAGTTGTTCTTCTACAAGTGGGTTTCCATCAAGTACAACAGATGCACCATAATGCCAACACATTGGTGCTTTGTTTTATTATAGCACCGCTCTATTTTTAAAAATTAAAAACTTCATAACTTTTCTCTTTAAAAGAAGCCCTGGGGTGTTTTAGTACATTTACTACATCGTGCGTTGTTGGAAAATAAATCCACAATTTTTCTGAAATTTAAAGTTGTAGCGGTGCTCCTTAGTGGTATCCACTGGGTAATTTTACTACATGAATGGCACCAATTTTATTGACTATTCAAGCACCAATGTGTTTTATTAATTATTACACTGTATTTGTTTTAAAGCCACAAAAGCACTTCAGATTTATAATTTTTTTTTCCCTTTCTCCACCGTTGATGATGTCCATCCTTTGATTTGATCTGTTATTATTATGTAATTCCTATTAGATTCTCCAATTTTCTTGTTAAAATATTCAAGTGATTTTCTATTATAATCTTTAAATTTTCTACTCATGTCTTCAATTTTTTTATTTACTTCTATGAACAATTTCTCATGTTGGTTCAGAAACATTTTTCAAATAAAGCCTTTAGGCTAGCAAGAAACTACCTCTGAGACCATTGTAATATCCCCTTATTTATTTATTTAAAATTAATATAAAATTATCTTCATAAAATTATGATGTACATTTCTATTCCAAAATCCCCATGAAATTTGCACAATTCATATAATAAATATTGTTAACAAATTAATAAAATTTGCAATACAAAATCTAGAAATTAAATGAACTTATGCAATCCAAAAATATTTTATTAATGGAATTATTTGAAGGAAAATTGCATAAATATTGAAAACAAAACCTGGGAATTAATTCCTGAAAAATGCATGCACCAAACCTTTTTTACCTTTTGGTCTGCACTAAATATTTCTTCTTGAGTACTTTGGCCATACTAATCCGGCCCACCTTAATCAAAACAACTTAGTCCACTCACTCAATGGATAAGAAAACTCCTTGATGGACCACTTTAAACTTCGTGTAACATTATTGATTAGTTAGGGTAGCTTTACAACCATTGAAACTAATTTCCAACCCCAAGGTGGCTTTACAACCACTAAAACCAAAAAATGTATAATCACTGAAACCAAAAAATATAATGAGAATTTCTCTCTCACACTGCAATATACTAGAGCTCTTCGACACTTATCAAAGTATCAAATATTCAATCATATCACAAATGGGTTCCCATCTTCCTTTTTATATTTTTCCCTCTTCAAATACCATGGGCCGCTAAAATACCATGGGTGACCATTTTAATAGTAAAAATAACTTTATCAACAATTTTTTTTATTAAATCAAAACCACTTATAATCTTCTTTTTAATTTAATTACTCATTATCATTTTTAAGATGACATTAAATAATTAAAATAATTTTCTCCTCTCTTCGATTCTTAAAAAAAGACATAACACATGTCCAATCAGTGTTTAACTTTCTCATCAAATAATAAAATTTGTGTATTCATTAAACTTCTCCTTATTAAGTCTAAGGTTTCTTTGTTGCAACTCTATCCAACCATGAATGTGATATCAACAAAACCTTCATTAAAAACATTCCTATAATGAACAACATAAATGTATTTTTATATATATACCCTCGAATTTGAATCAAATATAGGAAAATTAGTACACATGGAAAGAAAGAAGAGTTTTTAAGGTGGAAGTGTATTTCACTTAATAACTTAAGGAGTTAGAACCATTATGAAATGGCAGTGGAGTTATTCATTAATAATGATGAAGTGGTAGTTTATTCACCCATGAACATTTGAATTTCCACATTGTTAATGAATGAATAAACTAACACTTCATCATTATTAATGAATAACTACACTACCACTAAATCCTTAAATTATTAAGGGAAATACACTTTCACCTTAAAAACTCTTCTAATTTTCTATGTGTACTATGTTTCCTATATTTGATTCAAATTCGAGGGAAACAAATTCTTTGTTGCACTAATTATTCTATTTTATTTTCTAACTTTCTATGTGTACTATGTTTCCTATATTTGATTCAAATTCGAGGGAAACAAATTCTTTGTTGCACTAATTATTCTATTTTATTTTCTACATGCTTTTTATGTATCCATAAATATAAATTATCTTAATGAGATAAATTTCAATGGGGTGTGATTAAGCACTTTTAGGGACACACTAGCTTGGACCTAGGATTCTTTATCTAAAATGGTTAGATCCTGTCTCTCTTATGAAGTGATCACACATTTTGAGGTAGCTTCAAATGTCACATGGTGGAATAATCTTATTTGGAAATAGAACATTCTCAACAAGATAAAATGTTTTCCTGGCTAGTCCTTCACAATAAAATTTTGACCTAGGAAAACTTGCAAAAAAGAGGCTTCATGGGGCCAAGCAGATGTAGCTTATGTAGACATTATGAAGAAACTATTGAAAAACTTTTCATTGAATGATTTTTTTCCCATAAAATTTGGTCTATTTTTCTATAGGCCCTAGGCATTAGAGAAAAATTGGGATGGTCGTCCTTTGAAGAACGAAAAAATATAAATATCTATGTGCCCTACCTTTCTTTTTTGTGTGGGGTATATGGATGCTAAGGAATATGATCATATTCAACAATGAAAGTATTTGTATCCTTCCACAATCCTCCTATATCATTTCCCTATTGATAGAATATCTCCCTCTTTAGAACGTTAAAATCCTTAGAAGAGTCTGATTTCCTATTATCCCACATGATCTTCCTGTAGGAAATTTTGATGGAGCAGCCCAAGGGAATATTTGAGGAGGATGGGTGTAATAGCCCTGGTGAAAACTCCATGTAATAAAAGTTAATAAAGGAAAAGTAATAACCACGGTTGATGGGAAACTTATTCCAAGCTGAATGTTGAGAAAAAACACAGTGATGGGAATCAGTAGTGATTGATTAATGGCTAAGGAAATTGGAAATGGAAATGGAAAAGCCTTTGGAAAGGAAAAATAGAATATTAGCACATTTATTTATGAAAATAATGAAAATTAGGAGAAAGGAGAGGTGAAAGTTCACAAGTTTCATGTGAGGAGGAAAATGAAGGAAAATAATGGAAAATGAAGAAAATAGATGTCTCATTAATAAAAAGACTTTTGAGGATCGGTACACATACTTTTTTAGTTCTGTTTTGGAGTTCCCTCTCTATTATCTCTCTCTCTCATACTCTTGGACACTTAGAGTTTCTTGGAGCACTCTTGGAGGAGTGTGGTATACTTGGAATTTTCGAAGCAAGAAGGCAAAGGAAGAGCAAGAAAGTGCAAGAGGACACTGGGATTAGAAGCTACAACAGGTTTTGCTTGCAGGTACTGAGTTGCATGTATGTTGTCCTCAATAGGTTTGGCATGCATGGCATATGCATATGGTTTATTGGTCATGATTTATCACTTGCAAGGAGGATTGCCTGGATTGACAGTGGATTTGCCTAGCCTTGCCATTTCCTAGATAGCCATAGTATTGTGGGTTTATTTCTTTGTTTTCTAGTTGTTTCTCATGTTTCCTTATCTTGGGTTAAGTTATCGGTTCCTGGAAGCCATAGTTGGACAAATGCTCTGGAAGTTCTTTAACAACTTGGGTTGAGTTACTAGTCCTGGAAGCCTTGGTTGGACAAACGCTTTGGAAGCCCTTGGTGGGTTGAGTTACTAGTCCTGGAAGCCCTAGTTGGAAAAATGCTCTTGAATCTCAGAGGAAGTTGTGGGTTGAGTTACTAGTCCTAAAAGCCTTGGTTGGAACAAACACTCTAGATCCCTGGAAGGCTTGGGTAGAGACCAATTTGACCATGGTTTTGTGATGTCTGACCGTGAGGTGGAATCACTATTTGATGGGTTGATGTGGTTGGCCTCTGGAAGCCCTAGATGGTTTGGATTGATATGTTTTATTAGATCCCACATTCATGCTTGGAATATGGCGCGAGGATGACTAGCTGAAGAGAGTTTTGTCTCATCCATGTCTATGGTCATGTGATTCGTGGAAGTCCCACAACTTGTTATTCTTTGCATCATTAATATTAAGTTATTTCTCATTGTTATTTTATGAGTATTGTATTAGTTTATATATGGATTATATGGTTGTTGTTTCCTTGGTATTTATGTTTCTATTATGCTAGTTATGAATATGTATTATGACAATGGCCATGTATGGCTCTCATCATGTTTTTACTTGTATATGAATGAACAATGTATCTATGGCCTAATGGATGAAACTGCAACTAATGTGTTGAGGCATCAATGCTTCTTAATGATTCTCAGATGAGTATGAGACCCTTATGTTGATCCGTAAACTACCAAGGATATTCCACTGGAAAATTCATCAAAATAGATATGATAATAATATATTAAAAATCTGAGATTCTACACTATTATAGTTTTATTTAATTTCTAGATCTGTAGATTTTACTATAATTAGTGGATTCATGCGAATGAAGATTATGCATAAAAGTAGATAATGATAAAATAAGCACACACACACACAAACAAGACACAAGATATGCTCTCTGGGAAACCCTTTCGAGAGAAAACCCCGCTGGAAGGTGAGGTTGCTTCGCTCTTTTTCTCTGTTTGGAAATATGGCTGCAGGTGCAAATAATTAATGCTTGTGGCCCATGGGCTGCTAGAGTGCATAGATCCTCTCTATTTTCTCTACCTCCTATCTCTCCTAGCTAACTTTTCTCGGTTATAGAACAAAATGCTCTCGAAAGAATGGAATGTCTCTTCCTCCTAGTGGCCTAGTTATAACATAGCTCGATAGCCTACTAGTGGTTAAGTTTGACTACATCAACTCTTAACTAGAGTTACAAAATGGACTCTTCTAGAGTCTTTTACATCAAAAACACGTGACTAGCCACTTCTCCATGAATAATGGGGGATGACGCGGCATCCTCTCAAACTATAAGTGTGAAAACAAGAAAGTATCTATGTGTAGAATAGAATCAAAAGGTGTTATGTGAATTTGGCAATTTTGACCCCCAAAAAACGTTGTTTGATGCCTCAAAATGTTCCCAGAAGGTTTTGGACCTTGTTTCAGCAAACTGGGCCCCATCAGTAAAAATGGTCCCATGAGCTGATTCCTCCACTTTTTCCACTCCAAATGCATTGAGAAGGATGAAAAACAATAGAATGATCCAATTCGGATCATATTCTTAGATATGTTATTTACTCCTGTAGATTACATATTTGTGATATGTTTGATGAAATGCCTGTCATGGTTAGTATGGGTCCAGTCGTGGGCTTGTTCAAGTAATTGTATTCGTATCATCATTTCCTTGTTATCTTTATGTTTGAAAGTATTATTGAATTCTAGGCAGCGACTTGGGCTATGGGCCTGAGAAAGTGGCTCAAATCCCAGGGACGTTGGCACAACACTAAGAAAATAGTCCCTAGATGTTGGCATGCCATGTTGTGGGAGTCTAAAGAGCCTTCTGGAAGTCAACATGCCCATATCATGAGAGCGTTTTGAGGGTTAATTGGTCTAAAAACTTAGTGGGACTCGGGACCTAGTTACCTGAGAGGTTGGGATGGTTCCTGAGGGTCTTGTTGTTGTTGTGGAAGGTATGTATAGTGTTTTTCCATTGGTCCCACTTCCTTAACATGACTTAGGAGGTCGAATCATGTCATAGTAACTTCTCATCACATGTTTACTCCGGTTGGTCAGTTACTTAGGTAGATGTGGGAGGAAGGTGTTACAGAGTGGTATCAGGGCATGGTTCACCCCTCAGATTGGATGGGTTTTTTTTTTTTGTCATGCATTCATGTCGATTGCATATGTGTTTATTTTGTTGTAAGACCATGTGCTTGTTGCATTTGTATGGTATGGGTCATGGTTGTGGCGAGGTCTCCATGGGAAGTTGATGATGTTGTTGTCGAGTGTGTCATCATGAGTGTGTGGTTGATTATATATTGTTTATGCACATTATTATTCACATGTGCCCAAGTGTACAATGATGTGGTGGTCATTGTCATGCATGAGGTCATGGTATATGTAGTTGATATGGTCATGCATTGATGACTGGACTCTAGCTAGAATGATGGTTATATGGTCGTATGCTTATTTGTTATATTTCTATATGTTGTCACGATTATTTTATACATTCATTACGTTGATTTTTTGATCTTGCCGACAAGGTATCCTCCCCGAACTATTATAAGGTACATTGGTTTATTGTGATTTGATTTAGCTGACATGATATAACTTGCAGGAAGAATATCAAAGATGACTAGAAAGATGGTAGACTACAGTTCTTGAGACTCTCCTTATGGATTAGATGAGCAACATAGTGTTGGGAAATCTTCTAATTTGGCAGACACCCTGAGAATCTTAAAGGTAGAAATAAGGAGCTGTAAGGAAGATGATAACAGAATCATACAGACACAGGAGAAACAAGCAAAGGTAAATGCAGTGGTACTTCAAAGTTTGTCATAATTGCAGTAACAGGGACCACTCCAGATCAGCCATGAGCAGGAGGGAAAAACTAATGGGGCATATGGAGGTAGGTCTCATGGTGGTCACAGGTCAGATATAGACGACATGGTGAGAGATGGCATATTGTTGGTTACTTCGGATAGGAGAGATGATGGAAATAGGTACTATTCTAGTTCTAGTTCAGATAGGCACTATGGTCGTCATCATTATCATCCTTACAGGAAGAGTAATAGGGGTTATTTTCCAGATTATTTTAAGAAAGAAAAGTCACCTACATTTGATATAGATATGAAGAAATCATAGGATTCAGAGGCATGGTTTCTCGGTATGACGAAGTTCTTCAAGTTGCATGATTATTAAGAGAACATGAAATTCAGAATAGATACATTCAGTCTCAAAATTAAACCATACATTTGGTGGAAATATGTGAAGAATGTTAGAGGTATTCATGAGGAGGACTTGATTTGGAGGGAGTTCGAGAGACTATTCAAGAAGAAGTACCTATCAAAGAGATACTTTGATGACAAGGGAAAACAATTCTATGAGCTAAGGATGGGATCAATGATAGATGAGGAGTACACTAATATTTTCTTGGAGCTACTGAAGTGTGTGCCTTACCTCAAGGAGGAGAAGGGCCAAGATACAGAGATTCATTAGTGGATTACAGATTGCATTCAAAGACAGGATTAAGTTTGATGAGACAAGGTAATTGGAGGAGGCCATCTGGAAGTTAAAGCATTGTTATGAACAATCAAAGTGCATATCTGAGACTAAGCCGGATTGGAAAGGTAATGCAAAGAACAAAGGAAAATGGGACAAGAAGTGAGAAATACCTCATAGTACAGATAATAAAGAGAATGCATCGTCATCTAAGAAGTTAAATACATCTAACAGAGGACAGGGATTTCGATCTGCGGAGAACAACTAGGATGCAGGCTGGAATCCTATAGAGTGTTGGACTTGTGGGAAAGATCATCGTAGGAGATATTGTCCACATAATTAGGGTGGGAGGCCTCAGAGATATAGTGCACAGGAGGAATAGATTGTTGGGGATGTTGGGCAGAGTATTCCTTGTATCTATGTAGCACTTGATAACAAATAGGTAGACCATCAAGCATCTATCATTAATGTGGAAGGTAGGCTTTGTGATCAAGTTATTTCTATTTTGATTGACCCTGGATCTAATAATAGATATGTTAGTCCTGACTTGGTGGATAAGTATGGCTTGAATAAAGAAGTGCATGCATAGTCTTGGTTAGTGCAGTTGGCTATAGGTACAAAGAAGTGATTTCATCATTGGGTAAGATATTGTGCATTTGATTTGAGTGGTATGTGCATTTGATTTGAGTGGTATGCCTACTAGAGCACATTTGAATGCATTACTGATGGGATCATACAATATGTTTTTGGGCGTGGATTGGTTGTACCTTCATAGAAACAAGGTGGATTGTTATGACAAATCCATTGAGTGCTTAGATGAAAATGGGGAACAAAGAGTCTTGCAAGGAAATAAGAAAGAAACATCAATTAGAATGGTGACATATATGCAAGAAAGGCATATTCATGGGAAAGGATGTGTGTTATTTGTAGTGCATATCTCTAGTAACAAACGTAAGGAAGTTGAGGATGCAGATGATTTGAGCAGGTACCTAGTTCTACAACAGTTTCAAGATGTATTTCCTAAGGATATTTCAGATTTTCCACCTTGCAAGGAGATCGACTTTTCTATTGAGTTGAAGCCAGGGGTAGCTCTCGCATCAAAAGCACCTTACAGGATGAGTACACTTGAGTTGGTAGAGTTGAAGCTCCAATTGAAGGAAATGTTGGACAAGGGATACATTAGGCCAAGTGTATCACCATGAGGCGCACCAGTACTGCTTGTGAAGAAGAAATATAGTACTCTCATATTGTACATTGACTACAGGCAGTTGAACAAAGTGACCATCAAGAACAAGTATCCGTTACCGGGGATTGATGATTGGTTCGATCAGTTGAAGTGAGCAACAATGTTCTCAAAGATTGATTTGAGATCCATCTATCATTAGGTACACGTTAAATAAGAGGACATCTACAAGACATCTTCTTAGACCATGTATGGGCATTATAAGTTTGTTGTAGTTCCATTCGTTTTAACTAATGCTCCAGCTATCTTTATGTGCTTGATGAATAGTGTGTTGTATATTTATTTGGACAAGTTTGTTATTGTGTTCATTGATGATATATTGGTATATTCTAAGAATGAATAAGAGCATGCCGAGAATTTAGCAGTAGTGTTGATATTGTTGAGAGAGAATCAATTGTATGTTAAGCTCAACAAGTGTAGTTTCTTTTAGACTGAGGTACACTACTTGGGACATATGGTTTCCAAGGATGGCATAGTAGTAGACCCAGAAAAGGTAAGAGTTATCATGGAGTGGGTAGCTCCCAGGAATGTGGATGAGGTGCAATATTTTGTGGGGTTAGTATGTTATTATAGAAGTTTCATCAAGAACTTCTCGTACATTTCTTATCCTATCCAATCATTGTAGAGGAAAGGTAAGAAGTTTGAATGGACATAGGACTGCAAGGACAGTTTTAAAGTAGCTCGAGCAGTGGTTGACACATGCACCAATGTTAAATATTGCAGATCCGGACAAAGAGTTTGTAGTATGTACATATGCATGCAAGAGAGGACTTGGTGGAGTCCTTATGTAGGATGGACATGTGGTATGCTATGAGTCACAGAAACTGAATGAGCATAAGCAAAACTACCCCACACATGATATGGAGTTGGCATCGATCATACATGCATTGAATATGTGGAGGAACTACCTTCTTGGTAGGAGGTTTGTATTGATGAGTGATCATAGTAGTTTGTCATATCTATTTGACCAACTAAATCTAAATGGTAGGTAGGCTCAGTGGTTGGCCACTATCAGTGAGCTCAACTTTGAAATCAAGTATATCAAAGGTAAAGAGAACAGGGTGGTAGATGCTCTTAGCAGGTGAATATAAGAAAATCACTTAGCATCTATTAGCTCCTATGGAAAAAACTTACTGGATAGGATCTTGCAGGCAAGTCAGTAGGATGTCAAGTATACGGAGATTGTGCACAGGTTGTAGCAGAGTTCAAGTAGTGGTACAAATATAGGTACATGTGGTGGTACAGGTACATGTAGTGGTATACGTACATGTACAGGTATAGGTACAGGTACAGATGCAGGTGCACAAGATGTGGAATATTGTCTCACAGTAGATGGATTGGATAGCTTTAGATACAAGATATATGTGTCAGACAATAGTGAGCTCAAGAAGGTGATATTGAGGGAGTTTCATGTGAAACCATATTCAGGCCACCCAGGGTATCAGAAGACACTGACAGTAGTGAAGAAGTTTTACTATTGGTCGAAATTGAAGAGAGACGTAGCATAGTTTGTGGCTAGGTGTTTGGATTTTCAGCAGGTGAAGGAAAAGTCTAAGCATCTAAGAAGACTGTTATAGTCTATTGCAATTCCAGAGTGGAAATGGGAGGTCATTTCCATGGAATTTATCACAGGTTTTCCGAGGACAATAAGACAACATGATTCCATCATGGTAGTGGTGGACAAGTTGATCAAGGTAGCACACTTCATTCCAGTGAAGTCTACATTAACAACGAGTAATGTAGCACAGGTATTCATCGGGGATGTGGTCAGATTGCATGGATTTCCGAAGAAGATTGTGTCAAATAGGGATGCGAAATTCACTTCCAAATTTTGGAAGCAATTATTTGCAGGTTTGGGCATAGAGTTGGCCTTCAGTATAGATTATCATCCACAGACAAATGGATAGTCAGAGAGGGTCAACCAGATATTGGAGGACATGTTGAGGATGTATGTGATGCATTAGTAGTGGAAGTAAGAAGAGTATCTTCCACCAGTAGAGTTCACTTCCAACAATGGGTACCAGAAGTCACTAAGGATGAGTCTGTTTGAGGCATTGTATGGGTGGAGTTGCAATACTCCCATCAATTGGAGTGATCTAGTTAATAGGGTATTTATTGGACTAGACATGTTCGCAGAAATGGAACAGGAAATGTAGGTAATCAAGAAGAATTTGAAAGCAGCACGAAATAGGTAGAAGAGTTATGCAAATTGGAATAGGTTGTTCTAGGATTTCCCGGTTGGGGAACAAGTGTACTTGCGCATCAAATCGAAGAAGAGATCCTTTCAGATTGGATCATGTGCCAAGCTATAGTTTTGTGGAACTTTCAGTATTATTGAGAGGATAGGGCCAATATCCTATCGACTTGCACTGCCTTCGACGGTGAAATTCAATGATGTGTTCCATGTGTCATTGCTTAAGAAGTATGTTAAATATGTTGTTCATGTGATTGATTGGTATGTATTGTAGGTGGAGCCAAAAAGAGAATTCCAGCTGAAACCATAGTGTATATTGCAAAAAAATAAGCTCATGCTTCAGAACCGAGAAATTGAACATGTTAAGGTGAAATGGAAGCACTTTGGGCACGATGAAGCTACATGGGAGATGGCAGATCAGATGTGGGCTATGTATCCTTACTTATTCGCTATTTGAGAAGATGTTTTGGTATATGTCTTTGGTATATGTTTTGTACATGTTTTGGTGATGTTTGGTATATGTACATATGCATATGGATGTAAATACCGCCATGAGCTATGTTATAAAGCTCTAATAAGTAGTATGGGTTTCATGTCATTACAATGTTATACTTGTTATGTTTTCATGGTAGTTCTCATCTCAACGGGTTTATCATTGTAAATATTGCAATGAGCTAAGTTATAAAGCTCCATTGGCAGTATGTTTTGCTCACAGCAATCTTGTGGTTATAGGTGTTGTTGAACACTGAGGACGGTGTTCCCTCAAGGGGGAGGGTTTTGTAACAGCCCTGGTAATGAAAGTTAATAAAGGAAAAATAATAACAATTGATGGGGAACTTATTCCAAGCTGAATGTTAGGAAAAAACATAGTGATGGGGACCACTAGTGATTGATTAATTGCTAAGGAAATTGGCAAAGGCAATGGCAAAGGCTTTGGAAAGACAAAATGGAATTTTGGCACATTTATTTATGAAAATAATGGAAATTAGGAGAAAAGGGAGGTGAAAGGTCACAGGTTCCATGTGAGGAATAAAGTGAAGGAAAATAAATGGAAAATGAAGAAAATAGAGGCCTCATTAATAAAAAGGCTTATGAGGATCAGTACATGTACTTTTGTCAGATTAGTTTTGGGGTTCTCTCTCTATTCTCTCTCTCATACTCTTGGACACTTAGATTTTATTGGAGCACTCTTGGAGAAGTGTGGCATACTTGGAATTTTGGAGAAATAAGGTAAAGGAAAATCAAGAAAGCACAAGAGGAAATCGAGATAAGTAGCTACAATGGGTTTTGCTTGAAGGTACCGAGTTGCATGTATGTTTTCCTCACTAGTTTTGGCATGCATGGAATATGCATGTGGTTTACTGGTCATGATATGTCACTGTCATAGAGGATTTCTATTGAGATTGCAACAAGATGATGGAGCTTAGTGAAAAGAGTCGCCTTCACTAAGTGGGCCCGCAGGCAAATTATGGCGCAAAGTCTATTTTTAGACATATGGATCATGTCTATGAGTTGCAGGATGTTGTTATGGATGATTGGTCAAGTTGGAAAAAATAGATGGACTTCTATTTTTAGACAACAGCGGAGCACTGGTCAGTCTAATTATAGGACAGTCAAATATCATTAGCTCTTATAATAATATTTAGACTATAAACTTTATCTTATTCTCTTGGAGCACTTCAGTTATGAGCTACAGATGTGGCACATGAGTGTCAAAAGAAATACGTTTTTCTTTGTGGGTTAGTTGAGTTGTTGCATGCATTGACTTAGTTAGAACTCAATCAGTTGAGTTTGGTGGAGTTGATTGTGGAGTTGATGGAGTTGTGTTCAGTTTCTGACTTGGTTAAACTAGTTGTAATTAGTCTAACTGCAAATAGACTAATGATGAGTTGTTAAACTAATTATTAACTCATAATGCAACTAAAGAATACATCATTTAACTCAGTTTCATGTCAGTGCATGTTCAGTTCAGCAGGGACAGGTGTTAGAGGATCAGATTGCTATCAGTTGTGACTATAGTTGTACATGAGGATTTGCACAATCAATGGGATTGAGTTATGCCAATGAGAATTGGCCAATACCAAGTGATTATAGCCTCTGATCATGTGATTCCCAATGTGAGTGATTCGTTTGACGTAAATACGAGTTTGGTTCAACCATTCTCATCCATTCTTGAGCAGGTATTGAGCAGTGGAGGCAGGCAAGTAGTGGAATAGATTTGGAGATCAGATCTGAGCTGTATTGTGTGTGACAGGTGGAGATAGTGCTAGATACTTGTGAGAAGTATTGACTATTGTAATATTACATGTTCTCGATCATTAATATACAGATAGTGTGGGGTTTTCAGCTGTAAGCTTTCCCCGGGTTACATACTGTGTTAATGTGTGCATGCTCTTGATGTTTTATTGTTATTGATGCTGCTATATTGATTATCAACATAAAGGAGCTTATGTATTGTGTATGTATTCCACAATAGTACATGATCAAGATAATATCCATTGAATATGTGTTTATTATTCAAAATTTCTACAGTACAAAGAAAGGCATACTCAATATGGAGTTTCCATAGACATTGTGGCATAAGTGGCTACTATAGAATCTTCTGCCTCCTTTATTATGCTTCAACATCCCACTCTTAGACACTTTTCTCAACTATGAAATAATATCAATACCAAAAGAATGGAATTTCTTCCTTTCCTAGTAGCCCATTGTTTAACATAGCCTAATAGTAATCTAGGGTTAGGGTTAAGGTTCATGCATGCATCAACTCTCAATTAGTTTTATGATTTTGGATCCTCTAGAATATATTTTTTAATTCCACACATGACTAGCCCCACATGTGTCGCTAATTTCCATTAACATGGCATCCACTTATTACCATGGTGGTCGAGAATGAAAGTTAAATTGCAAGAGACATACCTTCCTCATACAAATTTAGATCAATATTATTTTTGTACCCTTGTAAAACTTACAATGTGTAGAACAACATCAAAAGTATAGAGATAACCTCACAAAGTTTTGACCCTAAAATATGTCATTTGATGCCTTAAATGAACTCTATAAGTTTCTAGACCCCAAATCACCAAACTAAGACATGCCCCTAAAATGGGCCTTGCAAGCTAAATTTTCCAGTTTTTCCTCCCATGAAGCATGGCCAAGATAAATGAAAAATTATTATTGATCCATTCTAAATCATACTAGCCCATTTAGAGAGGTATGTGGTCCCCAAGAGCTCTCACTGTGTGAGGCGAGGACATATTTCCTCCCAATCTCCCTAGAGTACCATTTGGCCTTGCTTGGAAGTTTATCTTTCAACCCTATTTACTAGAACTTTTGCTACCAATATCTAGTAGTTCTATACTTCTTCTACAAAATTATATAGTTTAACAACATTGCCTAAATTTTTGGTGTTGATTCCTCTATTCAGGTGAGACATGTTCCTCAATGTCTTGATTCAACATGGAAGACCTAAACAGTTTAAGATTTTCCATTTTCGTTGTTGAGTAAATGCATATAATGGGGGTAGACTAAGTCTATAGGCATTTCACACACCTTTTCCTATGACCATAGGGCAAAGAATTGATCTTACTACCGACATCATGTAGCCTTTATTTGTTCAAATGCAACCGAACTTTACTATCCACCTTGAATATTTTCTCAATTCAATGTTGATCATGTTAGGCCTTCTAATTTTTGAAGGATTAAATTCTACTTGTGATTTGTAAATAATGTTTAAATTACATGATGAATTTGTATTAATGTAGACCAAGCATAAAAGTATACAACAATATTAGAGATGAAGAAAGGCAAAGTTAGGGATCGATTCATGGAGATATTGTGGAGATAGTTATGGAGATGGTTGAACTAATTATCTTATTATGACATACATGTCATTGTCACCTATAGTTATATAAAGGGATTATTTGTATAATAGAATTACACACGAGAATGATTATTTAAAATAATTTCCCCTTTGGGGGTTTTTTGAGTCTAAATTCTCTATACCTCTTACTTTGTAATTGACTGTTATATACAATAATTGTATCAAAGATAGGTCATGATCCATGGAGTTCCTAGTTTCATTCCATAGAGTTATTGGTCGTCTTTATGAGTTTATTGCAAGTCAAAAGGAATTAGAGAATTGAAATATAATCAAATTTGAAGCGAAGGAATATTTGTGAAGGATTGATTCATTAATGCTTATGGTAATCGTCATGGCCTCTTTGCGAATCACCTTATTTCATTGTTGTTTGTCATCTACATATTAAAATGGCATAGATCATGGAAAAAATAGATATGTCGATGACAATATGGATCACATTGGGATATGATTTGAAGCCAAATTCAAGTGTCAAATTAGTGTGCTTGGCAGGCTCATTTGGAGCCTTGAAATCTTCTATCAATTCTCAACAAGCAATGGGTAAACAAAAGCCACTAGAGTTAAATCTAAATGTCAAGGAAGATATTAGTGATCTCATGGAAAATAAAGTATGGTAATGTATAGCCATGGTAATGTAAAGATTCTATGCTTATTTTGCATGTGAAAGGAACAATTGCAACTTTCGTTCCATTTATGTGTTTGGGGAAGAAGTTCCAATATATGAATTTATAAAGCCACTGTGTAGAAGCTAACCATCATTTCCAGCCACCTAATTACAGTTTCTATAGTGATCATTCTTTGTAGCTACAATATTTTTCTACCACACATTAATGGTCAAATACAATCCTGGCAACAACAATGAGGAATATCACCCAATCAACGTCCCAATTAGACCTATACTCATTTGGTATGGAATGTATGTGGGCCTCAACAACAAAAATTGGATGAAATGAAGTGTGAATCTAAAGGTAAAATATATGACCTAACACTAATATATATATATATATTCTCACTAATATGTAGTATTATGTCTTCCTAGATAGCTAAGAGTTATTTATATATATTTTTAGACACATATAGAAGATTAATTATAGGATTATTGAAAATAATTCACTAAATCAAGGAATGAACAAGCTCAAATACAATATTATAAATATTTTAAGTAAATAGTTATTTAAAATAAAAGACATTGTATTATGTATTTGATTTTTTTGCTAAGAAATCCTAAGAAACAAGGAATTTAAAATTTTATAATGGAAACTTTACATCAAACATTTATAGAAATGCATTGTATAAGATCACTAGTTCACACCATCGACTTGTCAACGAATATTGGCCCTTTTTTTGTTGACTATAGGAATCAACAATTGGGCAAAGCTTGGACTCACGTGACACGGGGTCGATTCCAATTGCTTCCATTATAAACTATAGGCACATATGTGTCCCCTTTTACATGCCAGACCTCCTTGCACATAATACTTCATTTTCACACCCATTATCAATTGAATTTCCCCCTAGGGGCTAATATTGGTGTTTTAATTAAATTAGTTCACCGATTAAAATATATAGTTACTATACCAAGTTTTCCAATCATAAAGTCTTTAATCATTTCCTAAGCCATTATAGAAATGTAAAGGTTATAGTTATGGATTTTCCAACTCACGAATATTCAAAATTATACTCAAACTAATAAAAATATATAGGTTTGATTACAAAGTTTACAACCTTTTTCCTATTGAAATAGAGTCTTTATACTAATCTATTACTTCATTTATTCATTCAAATTCCTCAAATGTTTTTTTTTGCAACATTCTCAATAATTTAGCAAAACCTATTGAGAAAATGTTTTAATATTTTTTCTTAATAACACTGCTACATATTTTCTTCATTTCTATTAAAAAAAATTCTATTGTCACCATCCAAATACCCTAATCCATTTCTAATCTACCTATGATCAATTGCAAATCATAGATCCCCATAGATAATCGACAAAACTCTACAAAAGTTAGTTACATAAAAATTAATGAAATTTGCATCTTCCACTATTGCATCCAATTGAGAACCTTCTTCAGTGAGTGCCTCCATGCATTCCCCAACCCTACCACTGAGACTATTTTTCATAAAAACTGAGATATTCATTTGGTCTATCTTTTCTTGTGCACAACTATATGTGCAAAAAATCATTTCTTAATGAGTTGCTTTACCAATGACATCCACAAGAACTAGTGCAAGTTTATCACTTCCCTGGACATCTTGATTTTAATTCCTTAAAGGGCACAATAATTCATTGTTTTTCAACACTAACTCCACAAAAATCTCTAGTGCTATAAACATGCTCTTTATATGGTCTTCACCATCTTGGGCACCTAAGGCTACATTGTCAAAAAGTATATCTTATTCTTCCTATATGATGTCACAATTTATCTCTGGATTCACTTAGTGCCTCAATTAAATTTACAATTGGCACTTTTAGCATCCTTTCCAACTTCCTTCTAGTCATCATAGGCACACCACAAGTCTTGTTTCCATCTAAGAACATCTAATAGCTCTCATGGAGCATAATGCTATGTAAAATGTAATGTATAATCCACTAAAACAATGCAAGGAAACAAATCTTACAATATTATGAAATCTTTTATTACATAATTTATTACCACAAATCTCATATTTATGATTACTAGTGGAGTGCTCAAAATTATGGAAATCACTAAAAATTGAAATGAAATTAAAAAAATGCACATAAAATGTAACTGAGGAAACCAAATATGGGAGAAAAATCAGCTAGATGGTGAGGCCTATGTTGTACTCTCTTTTTCTTTGTTATGAAATGTTAGTACAAAGAAAGGCATGCTCACTATGGAGTTTCCATAGACATTGTGGCATAAGTGGCTATTATAGAATTTTCCGCCTCCTTTATTATGCTTTAATATCCCACTCCTAGACACTTATCTCAACTATGGAATAATATCAATACCAAAAGAATGGAATTGCTTCCTTTCCTAGTAGCCCATTATTTAACATAGCCTAACATTAATCTAGGGTTAGGGTTAAGGTTCATACATGCGTCAACTCTCAATTAGTTTTATAGTTTTTGATCCTCTAGAATATCTCTTGAAAATCCACACATGACTAGCCCCACATGTGTCACTAATTTCCATTGACATGGCATCCACTTATTACCATGGTGGTCAAGAATGTAAGTTAAATTGCAGGAGACATAACTTCCTCATGCAAATTTTGATTGAGATTATTTGTGTACCCTTATAAAACTTACAATGTGTAGAACAACATCAAGAGTGTATAGCTAAGATCACAAATTTTTGACCCTAAAACATGTCATTTGATTTCTTAAATGAACTCTATTAGTTTGTAGACCCCAAATCACCAAACTAAGGCATGCCCCTAAAATGGGCCTTGCAAGCTAAATTTTCCAATTGTTCCTCCCATGAAGCATGGCCAAGATAAATGACAATTAATTATTGATCCATTCTAGATTATACTAGCCCATTTTGAGAGTTTTGAGGTCCCCAAGAGCTTTCACTATGTGAAGCAAGGAAATTTTTCCTCCCATTCTCCCTAGAGTACCATTTGGCCTTGCTTGGAGGTTTGTCTTTCAACCCTATATACTAGTATTTTTCCTCCAATATCTAGTAGTTCTATACTACTTCTACAAAATTAAATATTTTTAAAACATTGCCTAGATTTTTGGTGTTCATTCGTCTATTGTAGGTGAGACATGTTCCTTGGTGTCTTGATTCAACATGGAAGACTTAAAGAGTTTATGATTTTCCATATTCACTGTTGAGTAAATGAATATAATGGGGATACACTGAGTCTACAGGAATTTCACACACCTTTTCCTATGACCATAAGGCAAAGACTTGATCTTATTATCGAGATCATGTAGCCTTTCTTTGTTCAAATGCAACCAAACTTTACCATCCACCTTGAATGTTTTCTCAATTCAATATTGATCATGTTAGGCCTTCTAATTTTTGAAGGATTAAATTCTACTTATGATTTGTGAATAATGTTTAAATTACATGATCCCGATCGGGATGCAGGCTGACAGTTGGGAACACAAGGGTATAGTAATCAAGGGTACCTGGGCACTTAATGTCATCGTCCCCCACATGCTCAAGGCAAGGGGTGCAATGGCCCTTGGCCTGATTGCATGCTGGGGAGGTGGGCAAGGTGGGGGTACTGGAAGCAAGGCAAGGTATAACAGACGAAGAGGCATTTCGACGTGCAATGTTAGCACGATAGAGTGTGGAGAAGGGTAGTGGCTCAAAGTTGGTGGTGATCGTCGTAATGTGAAGAAACAGGGCCATAGTCAAACATCTGTGGACTTTTGGTATGTTATTCGGCTCCACCTCAAACCTGTATGTATGGTTTTGCTGGGGTTTCGCTGGGATGCAAGGGGTTTTGTCTTGGGGATAGGAAATTGCTAGTGGCAATGGGGCAGGAAACTGCTCGCCATGGCCTAGTTTTGCATATTTACCTTATGTCAAATGGGTGATACCCACAGCAGTTGGGGGGACAATTGCCTATTATTAGGATGGGAAGCTTCACACTCTATAAACAAGGGGGGGATGGCGAAGCTTGTCTATCACAGGGTAATGCAAGAGGGGAAATGGCGCATAGATGGGGGCAGGGGAAAGCAGCTGGTAGGCAGCCTATGATGCAGTCATACTCAATAATTGCATATTAAGCATTAGGATGCCTGGAACCCATGCCGGAGTGAGGGTAAGACCAGACATTTTGGGTGGAGACCCAGTTTGGGGGAACCAAGAAGCAAGATCTCTAAGGCTGAGGCAAAGGGGGAAAGGTACTTGATACATACCTGGCATGTAACAGAATGCAAGGGGGGACTGTGATCTTGG
>APFE031425739.1:4407-30016 GCA_000404065.3 Pinus taeda | reverse complement strand
TATAATATATATTATTTTTAATTAAGTAATAAAAAAATACCCATACTCAATAAATTAGATAAGTTAATATTTATTCATTTTTAAACGTAACATAATTATTTATTTGATTTTTTCATTACCCTATTAAATCACAAAATAAATAAATACCAAAATCATTTGATCACATATCCTTGTGTAAATTTATCTTTAACCAAAGGAAATGTTTGATTGTGTGAAAAATGTCAGTTGACGTGAACTGACGCTGGGGCACAGAGCGTGGTATGCGTGGACGGAGGATTTTTTTATCGCGTGGAAAAATGTGAGTTGACCTGAACTGACGCTGGCACACAGCGTGGTATGCGTGGACGAAGGAATTTTAGAAGTTGGGTTTACCACTTTGAAAACAGATTCGATGTCATAGGGGTCCAATGGCGAATTTGAGCGCTCGGTTTCTCAACAAACAGAAGATACCTACCGCTTGCTCTGTTGATTGACGTGGCAGTACACGCCCCGCAAAACACACAAATACCACTAGTCGATTGACGTTGTTTTTCTAAAGCCACAGTTGTTCCACGACGGATAAACACCGATGGTGGAAGTACTTGCAAATTAATTTCAAATGCCAAAAAAGTCTTAAAAAAAGCTGTTTTTTCACAAACCACTACATATTCTATACAAACACGACCTATTTTATTACCAACCTAACCATAATCATGTCGATATTTACATCTTGTATGATTTTAACAATAAACATGTCAACAACTCTCGAGTGTAAACTAGTTCGTAACAAGGTATTCTATAAAGATATCTCTGGTATGAAAATCGCAACTTCAATCCCCAACTTATCCATGTCCATGGTAGTGGCACATGTGAACGCCAGAGATTATTGTAATAACTATCACTCTAAATTAAATCATTATTATCACGTGGCATATTGTTTATTATTAATTATGTGACTAAATATTTCTTCTTAAGCATAAAAAACAACCTAATACCACCCCTTGACTCCTTAATTTTTTTTTTTATAATGTGGGTAACAAACTACGTGAGTATTTAAGGAAATAACTTATTCTTATCTTAATCATTTCATTATAGAGACGAAGTCACATGTTGGAGCATTAACCAACCTTCCTTAAGTAGTCATAGTAAGCAAATGATTGCTAATATCACAACATCACAATGTTAATGCATTTTCCCATTTACCCATTTTTTTAACATATCAATTTATTTGTTATATGGATATGTTGAATGTTCATAAATACAATATATAACATTTCATCTCTAAACAATAAATATGATAAACATTCTCATGTCGATTCTTTAAGACATGATAACCATATGTTTGTTCGACATGGAATATAACATATAAATTTTGATCTATGTACTATGAATATAACAATAAACTTATGACAACTCTAGAGATTTATTACCCATCGGTCTGTTCAACTTTAGAAACATTGCTTGTTATAATAAGATCATTAACATACACAGAAATCATAATAAAATGCCCTTTTTGATATATATACTTTTTCTTTTCATAAAGACTTTTTGAAGAAAGGAAGAATCAATCTTCACATACTGTGATCTTGGTGGCTAGTTCAATCCATATAATGCTTTCTTTAAGTTGCACACAAGGTCCTTTTGACCCTTTTTAACAAGAATTTTTGGTTGGACAATGTATACTTCTTGTTTTAGTTCCCCATTCAAGAACACAAACATCTAGCTAATGTAGTTTCCATTTTTTTTTTGTAGCTAAAGCATTCATCAATCAAATTGTATTTAAATTAGATACAAATGCAAAAGGTTCTACATAATCAATTCCCTCTTTTGTGAGTATCCTTTTGGAACTAACCTAGCTTTATGTTTATATATATTGCCATCAACTTTAAATTCAGGTTTGAATTACCATTTGGATCCAATGGGTGACTTATTTTCATGAAATTCCATTAAATATCAAGTATCTTTATTCATTATAGACTCATATTCTTCCTTCATTTCATCTCTCCAATCTTTATGCTCATTAGATTCTTCAAAATTCAAAGGCTCTGTGGCATTCATAATTTTAGTCATTAAGGTGTAATCTTTAAATCTTATTGGTGGTTGAGTTTCATGAAATGATCTTGTTGGTACTTAGTTTATTTCAACTCTTCTCTTGCTTCATGTGAATCATCTATTCCTCTTGATTACACTATGGTTGCTATAGGTGTCCATGTCATTGGATTCTTCCTCTTTCTATTCATGCTTATCAGCTACTTCCTATTTGACATCATCATGTTGATAAGGAATATGCCATCCAACATACCTATCATGCTTATGGCCTTCACCTACAAGCACATGAAATAATACATATCTTCATGCCAAAATTTTATGTGTGCAAGGATCAAACAACTTATATGATTTATGATCAAAACATTAACCTATGAAAAATCACTTGATAGCTTTTGCATCAAGATTCCTCCTATCTTCTTTCTGAACATCAGAAGATATTTTTATTTTGAAGATTATAAAATGAATTTCTATTGGTTTATAACCATAAAGTGCTTGAAAAGGAGTCTTATGATATAAGCTTTTAGTTCGACTTATAAATTTGAAGTAAACAAGAATGAAAAATCTCCAACCTAGAAAGAATTGGTAAGATTCTTACCTCTTAACATGCTCCATGCACATTCTACTAGGCTTCTATTCTTCCTTTTGGCTACACCTTATGTTATGGAGTCTATGGTAATGTGTATTGTTGTACAATTTCAATTCCAATACTTGATGAATTCAATTGAAATATATTCTCCCCCTCTTTCTGAGCAGAAGATCCTGATGTGTTTTCTTGTTTTCTTTTCAACCAGGTTTTTGAACTCCTTAAAATATTGAAATACATCACTCTTCTTTTTCATGATGTATATTTAGTAAAATAATAAATAAATACTGATAAGTATTATGCTTCACCTAATAATCTAGTTTTCACAGGACCACATACCTATGTATGCCCCAAGTTGTAGAACATCTCTATTCCTTTTATCTATATGAGTAGAGAACTCTTCCCTATTCATCTTCTGTAATGCACATCCCTCACATGTAGAATATTCATTCTTAAGTGTTGGAAGCACTTCTACCATTCCTCATTTTTTATGTAGCAATATATCATGATAATTAATGTGGTCGTGCCTTTGATGCTAAAGATTTTTTGTTGTCATTGTTGTGGGTGCCAGTTCTTGATGGATTTTGGTTGTCACATCGAGCTTAATAAACGTCCAATTCAAATTCCCATTGCAATGACCTCGAATAGATCCTACATGTCTTTCAACACAAAATGTGAATCTACAAATTCCACTTTCAAATCCTGATATGTTATGGTATAGACTGCGTTAATTTTAGTTAACAATGGTATCTTCTATGCTTAGCACAATTTACTTCTATGTTCCTTTAGCTTCCCAATAACAATTTCCAATTATTTCTAGTAGCAATCACATAAACCATTAATCACATTGATAGTAAATGTAGATATAATATATAACAAAATGTAGAAGACAATACAAGGCAAGAGAACATTGGATTTGGAAGATCCAAAGGAAAAACCCCAATGTGGGGGAAACCCTCTGATCAATTCTTCTTATTATTAAATCAAAATTTCAATAGAGAGAGGGGGTATAAAAGTCAAATTCACTTGACCAATACAAAGTCAAAACAACCTTGTACATTTATATAGTCAATTCTAGTCAAACCTCATCCCTAACTAGAAGGTCAACGCTGGTCAAAACTACAGTCCAACACCTCCTTCAAAGCTTGGTCAAAGGAAGTCAAACTCAACCTCGAACAATGGTCAAAGTCAACTAAAAAAGTTCACAATTTTTTTTGTCAAACTCGTTCAAGTCTGTGGTCAGCGTAGGTGATACAACCCATAAAACCTTGATTTCCATGTTAGACAATGCAACTTAAGAAAATCAAAATTCTTCCCCAAAAACTGCAGTAAAAAACTGGTCAATATCATGTCGGTCAATGTTGGTCAAACAATATGAAATTATGCAATTTAGCCCAGAAAACTTCGACCTTCTTGCAACACATGAGAGAGAGAGAGAGAGGCTGCCCAATAGATGTAAGAACCAATCTGATCAAGAGAGATAAAAATGTGTGAGTGACGGATGTCCAAATGAGGTGTGAGGTCTCTTGTATTTATACACTTCATTGTGGGTGAAAAGACACATCCATTTGGTTTCTTGAGCCTAAATAATGATGAAGCCAACTTGATCAATTTCCACATGAGTGGGCCTAAATTCAAAATCACACTTACACTTTTCCAGCTGAAATCATCTTTGTGTCAATATTGGACGTATCGAAAAGTGGAATCCAATGCAATCATCATCCCCATAGAAAGAGTTGTCCAAAGGTCAAATTTGGCCCTAGTTTCCAATTTGTAACAAAATAAGATTACATTCTTCTTAAAAATAGGCACATGCATCACATTATGAATTAGTTTAACAGGACCATTATGTAATGTCACTGATATGTCACCATACCATTTATTTCGTGTACATGATCATATCCAAGATATATGTTTGTACCATTATTAGTTTCCTTAAAGTTTTGAAACTAATGCTTATTATAGGACATATAAATGGAGGCTCCGAAATAAACAAACCAAGTATTTTTATCATATATTTTAGTAGATAGTGAAACATCTCTAACGAACAATCTAAAGGTTTTGATGTCATCATTCATTGTTTCTCTTTTATTAACAAAATTACCAGTGTGCCTCTTATTTCTATGTCTAGACTCATGTTATTTCCTTTTCATGCAATCTCTAGTGTAGCGTCCAAAATTGCCACAGTAACGAAATTTAATATCATCGTTTGGAAATGCCATACTTGGTTATGGTTTTGCAAATGGTGGCCTACAAAATCATGGCTTTCCATGTGGTGAATTTCCTCCTTCATTACCATTGTAAGGCTTCCTCTTGAATGGTGGTTTCCCTTTTTCCCTTAACACCAAATCAAAACTTTGAGATTTAAGGTTCCTTTGCCTTTCTTCCTATTGCATAAATATACCTGCCAAGTGATAAAATGTGGGATCCTTCTCCCCTTTTGTATGTCCTATGATGAACATTTGATATTCATCTTGCATTCCATTTTAAGTTTATAATGACTAGGTCAGTGCTAAATACTTCACTTATATCTCGAAGACTATATTTAAAGTCCTTACTTCATGAAATAAAATTACTAATTCTTCTACTTTCTTCCTTTTTATAGAGAAAATCTTACTCTTATAGACAAGAGTCAGCTTTTATTCTTCATTTCATACAAGTCCTTGCATTTTTTTCATGTCTCATTCAATGTATTTTAATCTTTGATATCCATTATAATGTTTTCTTTTACAGACATTCTTAGTAGCACTTTCACCATAGTATCTCTCTTATCCCACTCTTAAATTTATTTAGTTTTAGGTCCTGCAGCTTCCTCTCAATTCACTTCATCGACACATGCTATCAACAAGACATTGTATCCTTCAATCAATGTCTACATTTTAAACTTCCAATTCATGTAATTGGTGCCATCCAAATTTTTTTCTTTATTCATATATGATTATGTTAAATAGTTAGCCTTATACAACTTTGAAATCGATGAACTATTTTTAAGGCCATGCCCAACAATGGAATATTTAAAAAGAAGAATAAATAATTTAAGAAAATTTCAAATAACATTAAACCAAGTTTATGAAATTTCATAGCAGTGGATTCCGTAGTCACTCCTCACTTACTTCCACACCTTCATTCATCAATGGTATAACATTTTGCGATAATTCCAATGTCTTCACTCTTCAATATGTATACTCCTCTTGAATGGTGGTTTCCCCTTTGCCCTTAGCATCAAATTATAACTTTGATATTTAAGGTTTCTTCGCCTTTCTTCCTCTTGCATAAGTATCCCTAACAACTCATCAAATGTTGAACCCTTCTACCTTGCTATAAGACCTATGATGAACATTTGACACTCATCAAGATTCCATTTCTGGTTATAGTGATTAGGTCAGTGATAGGTATTCATCACCTATATCTCCAAGGGTATCTTTAAATTACTTCAATATTGAAATAAAATTGTTGGTTATTTCATTTTATTCCATTGTAATAGACAAAATCTTACACTTTATAGATATGAGTGAAATTTTATTCTTCAATTCATACAAATCCTTGAGAATTGTATAGGTATCATTTGATGTCTTGCAATCTTTGATATGCAGTATAATATTGTCTTTTACAAACATTCTTAGAAGAAGCTTCACCATAGCGTCTCTCTTCTCCCAATCTTGAATTGATTTAGTTTTAGGTCCTACACCTTTCTCTGGCTTCACTTCATCACGAGTTTCTATTGACCAGAAATTGTATCCTTTCATCAATATTTTCATTTTAAACATCAAATTCACGCAATTAGTGCCATTCAACTTCATTTCTTTGTCTATGTATGATTCTTATAAAAAAATAGCCATATCAAAATTTCAAATTAATCAATAGTTTTTGAGGCCACACACAACAATGGAATATTTAAAAAGAAGCATAAACAACTTAAGAAAAGTTAAAATATCGTCAAACCATGTTTATGCAATTTTGTAGCCATTGATTTATGTTTATATATAATTTGTTGGTTCATTCATATAGCTACCAGTATAATTTTTAGGTGGATCTTTTTCATATTAACTGGTACAATTTCATGAGTTAATATCCCAAATATTTGGATATGAAATTTTATATTAACATTTATTTTACATTTTCACAAACTTGCTAAAATAAAGTGTGTAATTTTGACCCTAAAAAATATTTTCCTCAATTTGAAATAATTTCTTTGTCTTGAATAAAATCCTATGTATATTCATATTTCAAACCAGTTCTTAGTGTTTATCTTGTAGGAAAACACTTGAGCGTAAATTGAATTCTTATTGGTGTAGAGTAAGTGGTTATGTTAGTTATATTTATTTTTCTTTATCCGTTACTAATACATCTAGTAAGTTCAATAAATTGTATGCCTCTTATTTCAATATTAAATGTTTTTAGTTCAATAAATTGTATGCCTTTTACTTCAATATTAAGTGTTTTTATATTCCAAATTAACAATTGTATATATAAATGTCAAATTTACTATTAGTTTACATCTTATACTAATCTTTTACAATACTTCATGTTCAAAATTACCACTTGTACTTGAATTTACTACTCAATAAATAATAGATTAAGCATTAAAATACATTTAGGTTCATATAGGTTTAAAATGAATAATAATAATTTTGAATTAAATGATATATGATTGAAATAAATATTCTGGGAATTCATTATGTTATTTTAAATGTTATAGGGAAAATTACTAAAAAAATATTAAATCATAAATGGAGAGAAAAAATCATAAATATTGGTTTCAGGTTAGGTAAAATGGATTTGATAGTCATATACTTATTATAATGATAAAACTATTAAAATATACATAACGTATTTAGTAAAATTAAATATATAATTTTAGAAAATAATAACGTGATGAATATAATTATTTAATTGTATAATCATCATTGTATATTATAGAGAATTTGAGGAAACCAAAAGTGGTTTATATTAAAAATATATTATATATTTTTGTTAAAAAAGAAAACAATTTGTAAGAATTTACATCATAAAATTGATTTAAAAATTAAATTTACTCATCCAAATTACGAATATTTTAAATAATAAATGAAAAAATATCAAACTCAATTATAATCATTTTAATAAATAAAAGAACAAATATCAAACTCATAAATATAATCAGTAAAAAATTATTATAAAAGATAATTATGAAGACGAATAAAAAGGTAATTATGAAGGCTAATAAGAATTTAATGATAATAGTTTTATGTTTTTATAAAAGTTGTATTATAGTTTTGAAAATGACTATAATAAATGAAAAAAATGGTTTATTTTCAAGAGTTAGTACAAGGGGTCTAGACCTAGACATGAGGTTTTTGTTGTTGTTGATTATGGCTTTGGCTCTTTGGTTACCTTGTGTAGGGGTCCAAAAACATGACCTCCTATTCAATTTAAAAATAAGAATTTAATCAATTTTAATAATATATTTATTTAGAAAAATGAAAATGCATAAGTAATAGACAAAACAGTGTAATAGGTCAATATTGAAAATAGCTAAATTTCGATAATACTTTATTAGTTTGTAACTTAATAATCAAATTAGAGATAGAAAGAGAGAGCTTATGTGAGCCTTAAGATATTGTCATGCCTAATCTACAGATCATGGGGCACACTAGCCCTATCCTTGGCCACACAAACCCTAACCAACCATGTCCTCGTCCGCACCATCCTTAAGCATGGATTGATTTTTGTAGAATCCAACTTATAACTTTTACAACATCAAGTACCTTGAAAAAATACTACACCTTGTGCATTTAATTAAAATTTATATTATATAAAATATCTAGTTACTTTAAATATGTAAACATAACAATTTTTAAATATTTGGAGTTATAATTAAAAATAACTACTCCTCACTTTGAAGAAGATAAATTAAAAAAAAATGTTGAAAATCAATTAGAATTTATTATTTTTACGAAAATAAAAGTATCTAGAGTTACTAATCATCATAAATATCAAATTATGTTAAATATGGAAATAAAATAATAAAAATAATTGAAGACAGATAAATAAAAAGAAGCTTGAAAAAAATAAAAAATCATAAGAATGATTTTAGATATGAATAGTAAAAATATTAATAATTTACTAAATTATTTGTATATAAAAAACTTGCACAATTTATGAGGAGCCAAGGTTAAGGTTCATTGCCTACATATTTTTTTGATCTATTAAAGAAAATAATATGAAGAAATCACAAAATAAGTTGATGAATATAAAATGAAATAGTAAAGATTCTTATTGATATTGATAACTATTAAAATTATATGGATATTGATAAATAAATTTGAAATTGTAAAATAAAAAATTAGATGAGTTCTTACACAACAATTAAATTGATTTTATTAATAATTTAATTGATAATATTATTAATTTAGAATTGAAATAATCACTATGCAAATATATCAGGTTAGCTATTACATCATTAGCAAAGGAAAGAATCGTTTTCAATCACCATTTCAAATGTACTTTTATATTGTGGGACATTGTTTACTATTTTTCTCCTAAATAGATTACTTATTTCTTTTATATATATAGATAGATATATAATAAACTCAATCGAAATATATGATCATGATTAATATCTTTGGAAAGTACTTATACCATCATTCCGACTTGCACAGTCCAAAGATAAATACGACAGCGATCACATATGAAGGCTTCACAAATTGAACAACAATCGAACTGGAATTTGGATATGTTATAGCAGCACAGTCTCCACAATGCCCACTGAGAGTTAAGTCAATTTTGATGGGCACAGTGCGGTCAGGAAAAAATAAAGTGGACCAAATCGAGTCCCTGAGGTAGAAAGAGAAGAAGAAATAGGAACACGTTTTAAATGGATTTTAGCACTATAAAATCACCGGCAAGGTTCGGCTTCAAAATTTTCAAACTGGATTTTAAATCATTGGTAATCACTAAAGCACAATATAGTGTGAAAAAATGATAATACGCTTTTAACAAAGAAATTATTTGCAGAATACATTCGCTTCAGCTGTTGCTATAATGGTCTTGTTAATAGTTGGGAATGGCTTTGGGGCTACTCCGCCACCCCGATCCCTTAAAAATTAGTGTGGTTTTTTTATTTGTTAAAAAGCTTCACAATAAAACATTCTAAAAGTCATATATAATGTTATGGTCAAATTTAACAAAATTTATTTATATTATTATAGTTAGATTTAATAAGATTTATTTTATATTCTTAATAATATGAGTTTAATTTGTTTTTTGTGTTTATTTATATTTATATTTATATTAAACTAAGATATGTATTATATGTTTATATATATTTTGTTACTTCATTCATATCGTTACCACTATAGTTTCTAGGTGGATCTTTGTTATTTTAACTCATACAATTCCATGACTTAATATTCTAAATATTTGTATATGGAATCTTCTATTAACATTTACTTTACATTTTCACAAACTTGAAAAATATTTTACTCAATTGGAAATAATTTGTTTGTCTTGAATAAAATTCTATGTACATTCATATTTGAAACTAGTTCTTAGTGTTCATCTTGTAGGAAAACACTTGAGCATAAATTGAGTACTTGTTGGTGTAGAATAAGTAATTATGTTAATTATATTTATTTTTCTTTACCCTTTATGCCTGTTACTTCAATATTAAATGTTTTTATATTCTAAATTAAAAATGCATATATGAATGTCAAATTTCCTTTAGTTTAACATCTTATACTAATCTTTTACAATAATTTATATTCAAAATTACTACTTGTACTTAGAATTTGTGTACTTATTAATGGTGATGAAACTTATTTTTATAGTAAAAAAATTTATTTTCATATTCTCAAAAAAAATTATTTTCAAATACCAAACATTTTAAAAAATGAATTCTTTCAAAACTTCTGAACTCCTTAATAGAGTCAACGAGTCACTTAAGCAGAATTTATTTTAAAAGTGCAAATTGTCCAAATCCTTTTGTAATATAAAAAAATGAATACGCATGGTGGGTGGTACATTTCAGATACAGGCACGGTAGTTGATATGTAAGATTGTGCATTTTTCCAATCTTAAAATAGCGTTATTTCTTATTAAATGGAATCACTTTTCAAGATGGAACACTCTCATCGAATCATGTGGATGATTGCTCCCAGCATGGGAATTCCAAAATGTTAAGGTGTGTTTTTCACAAACCATTACATATTCTTTAAAGACATGACATATTCTATTACCAATCTAACAATAATGATGTCAACAACTCTCAAGTGTAAAAACTTCTCAAAAATAAGAGAAGAGAAAAACAAGTTTTTTATATATTATGGAATTAGATTATTAGAGAGGAAAATGGGCAAACGTATGCTTTATCATATTCAGATTCTTCTTGAGGATTCTTTAGAGAAACATATACACTTGTATGAATGGAAAAATATAGTTTTGGTATTGGATTTTTAGTGAAAAGTAAGATTCAATCGCATAATATTGATTATATTAACTTTCTTTTGGGAAGAATAATATGTAAATGCACACATAAAGGGATTAAATATGCTATTAGTTTTCTTTTAGGAGAATATTATGTATATTTATTGGGGTAAATATTTTGGTGAGAGGAAAGTGTTTCTTTATATGTATGAAAGAATAAATGTTATGTGTTTGATCTCTTGGAAAATAAATGTGTTTATATTTCCATGCAAGATTTAGTTAATTTGCTTTGGAAAAAAATATATGTTTCACATAAAAGAAGAACGCACTATCATGTTATTTTATGTTGAAGAGGACAAGTAGTTGCATGCACAAAATTATAAGTATTATGTTAACTATGTTTGAAATAGAGCTTGCATTTTATACACAATAGCCATTGTAAATGGTTATCCCGTGGAAAAGATGTTTTTATAAAAGAACAAGCATTCATATGCATAAGTATAGAATATATTGTGTTAGGAAGAAAGAAAATTGTGTGTTCGGCTAGTTCTCTTGAAAGCTTGTTATGCATTTGCATGCAAAAGAACAATGTCGAGTACGTTAGTTTTCCTTTGGAAAGAATATGAAAGTGCACGCAAGATTATGTTAGTGTATTGTTCAAAATATGACACTTGATAGTGATTTTCTTGTTACTAATGCATGAGCAATGATGTTAAAGAATATATTTGATTACATTATGTTTATGATTTATGCATGCACACGAATAAATTTTGAAGTGTCACTAATAAATATTGATTATTGGTTAATTAATATTTTATATTTGATCTTATCATGATATCAAGTGTGATGGTGATAGTAATGACACGAAAGTATGATGACTTGTGTAAAGGATAATTCCCCAATGGTTGAGCCAAGGCTATGCATCCTTATCCCACCCATGCTTGAGGGGAAGGTGGGGGTTTTGACTAATGTTAGAAGAAAATTTTGGGAGCCTATTGATTCCATGTTGTAAAGCTTCTTCTTATACATCATATAACTAAACATGATTGTACTTTGGATGGGGGACATGCCAACTTCCGTCAAGAGGACAGGATAGGAAGTATTTCCCTTGATATTTAGGTTGTAGGTTGTGAATTTATTTTGAATCATCTCAATATTTCTCCATGACTCTCTGGATATACTACAACCCCAAACTTTACATTCGTATAAGACAACAGGGGTAACGAGAAACTCAAAGAGGAAACATTTTTTACTCCAAATGCAAACATTGGCTAACGTACAATTGTTTTCAAGCTCATAATAATCTTTCCAGCCTCCAATAATCCTTTTCCCGATGCTATAATTCTAGTTGAGTTGATGAGGAAAGTCAAAACCCAAATACTTGTAAAAAGAATCCTGCTCTAAACAATGGTTATCATAGGTGAAACTACCATTGGTGGTATTTTTTGTTTTAATGATCATGAATTTAGTCTTGTCGGTATTAATTGTCATAGAAATCAAGAGTCTTAAGTTCCTTGTATAAATCATCATGGCTTTTTACAAGAAGAACAATATTATCAACATAGAGGAGAAGAATATTGATTATATCACCAAACTTTATGCCCTTGCAACCTGCAATTTCGAGACACTTCTCAAGCTTATCTATATGAATGCAAAAAAGGGTAGGGGATAGGGGATACCCTTGCTTAATCCCTATATTGCATTTAATAGCTTTAGCCCACCTTTTATTGGTCTTAAGCTTTGAAAATGACACTCTAGTAGAGGTGAATCACAACAATCCTTAGTTTAGGAGCAAATATTGAAAATGAAAATTAAGTTTAATTTAATATAAAATATTAAGATTATATATATATATAATTAATAGGAAATTTTATCCTCACTGGATGATCTATATGAAATGAAATTATAATATCATTTATTTATTCTTATTGAAATGATATTGATTAGTATTTATTTTGTGATTAGATAATGTTTAAGGATAAATGATAATAATAATAATTATATTGTTAGGAACCTTTTATTTTAATAGTTATAATAAACATTAATAAGTTTTTTAATATAGTTTAAACATACCATCGGAATGAACACTTACACTTATTTATTATATGCCTCCAAACATGGTATTTAACATTCAAATTTATGTTTGACTAAGCATTAGTTTGTCTTCGACGGAATATTTATGCCATCCATAGTTTAGCATTGAGAATTCATTTTTATATTTATTTTATTTAAATTTATTTATTTGTAAGGTTATTGGTTTGAAGTTCTATTTAGGTCGTTTAGTAACTTCCATTTTTATTAGTACTTTATATTTTTTTAGTTTTTATCATTTTTATTTAACTTTTAATTATTTTTTTCTATAAATTTAATACTTATATTTATAAAGTATATTTTAATAAACTATTTTATATATTAATATATATTTAATATATATAGATATAAACAAACAAAACTCACACCATTAAAAAATATTAGTTAATTCATATTTTTTATTTTTTTATTTTTTGTGCTATATTTAACAATAATTATTTTATTAGTTATTTTATTTTTTTATGAATTCTTTATTTTTATATTTTTTAGTTTAATTAATGTTAAATTTTAAGCAAGCCATATTTACTATATACCTTTGCTTTTAGTCACAATTTCATTATATATAAAATTAGAATCTAACATATAAATATTGATATAAATTTATTATTATTTAATTTTATAATATATATTATTTTTAAGTAAGCCATAAAAAGATACCCATACTCAATAAATTAGATAAATTAATATTTATTCATTTTCAAACTTAATTATTTATTTGATTTTTTCATTACCCTATTAAATCACAAAATAAATAAATACCAAAATCATTTGATCACATATCCTTGTGTAAATTTAGCTTTAAGCAAAATGTCAGTTGACGTGAACTGACGCTGGCGCACAGAGCGTGGTATGCGTAGACGGAGGAATTTTTTATTGTGCGGAAAAATGTGAGTTGACGTGAACTGACGCTGGCACACAGCGTGGTATGCGTGGACGAAGGATTTTTAGAAGTTGGGTTTACCACTTTGAAAACATATTCGATGTCATAGGGCTCCAATGGCGAATTTGAGCGCTCGGTTTCTCAACAAACAGAAGATACCTACCGCTTGCTCTGTTGATTGACGTGGCAGTACACGCCCCGCAAAACACACAAATACCACTAGTCGATTGACGTTGTTTTTCTAAAGCCACAGTTGTTCCACGATGGTGGAAGTACTTGCAAATTAATTTCAAATGCCAAAAAAGTCTTGAAAAAAACTGTTTTTTCACAAACCACTACATATTCTATTACCAACCTAACCATAATCATGTCGACATTTACATCTTCTATGATTTTAACAATAAACATGTCAACAACTCTCGAGTGTAAACTAGTTCGTAACAAGGTATTCTATAAAGATATCTCTTGTATGAAAATCGCAACTTCAATCCCCAACTTATCCATGTTCATGGTAGTGGCACATGTGAACGCCCAGAGATTATAGTAATAACTATCAATCTAAATTAAATCATTATTATCACGTGGCATATTGTTTATTATTAATTATGTGACTAAATATTTCTTCTTAAGCATAAATATAAATATAATTCAGAAGGGATCAAACAACCTAATTCCACCCCTTACTCCTTAATTTCTTTTTTTATAATATGGGTAACAAAATACTTGAGTATTTAAGGAAATAATTTAGGCTTATCTTAATCATTTTATTATAGAGGCGAAGTCACATGTTGGAGCATTAACCAACCTTCCTTAAGTAGTCATAGTAACCAAATGTATTACTAATATCACAACATTACAATGTTAATGCATTTTCCCATTTACGCATTTTTTTAACATATCAATTTATTTGTTATATGGATATGTTGAATGTTCATAAATACAATATATAACATTTCATCTCTAAACAATAAATATGATAAACATTCTCATGTCGATTCTTTAAGACATGATAACCATAGGTTTGTTCGACATGGAATATAACATATAAATTTCGATCTATGTACAATGAATATAACAATAAACTTATGACAACTCTAGAGATTTATTATCTATCTGTCTGTTCAACATTTAACACAGTAATAAATATTAAGTTTCACACGATTCCCAACTTTAACTCAGGTCGATTATCTCTGAGCGTTAACACTGTTATAAGATTACGTTGTTCATTGCTCCTTTCTTGTCATAAGGGTATCTATTTATGACCTGTGGTCCTTGGTCTTCACACGACACCTATGCCTGCATATTTATTTAATTTCTACAAGACTTTGGTTGTACACACGTAACATGGCATGCACCTCTATATTTATTTTTGTTATTCGGGAATCGATCAACTCTCCAAATGTTTCCTTTCTAAGATCCACGGTTCTGGTTATTTGTGCTAACCGCTAAGCATCGCCTTCACTGTACCTTCCCAATTCAAACCATTACTCTACTATGTTCTTTCTGATCTTTTTCGTGCAAGTCCTAGAGGCAAGAGGGTTTCGTCCCCTTCATCTCTGTCACTTTGAGAAAGAAGGTCGTCGGCCCTTTACTTTATCCCACCCATAGAGAAATATGGGTGTTAATGTTGTGCGGGCTGTAGGGCATTAGAACCATGCGAACAACAAGAGAGAAAAAGAGGTTCGACCTCTGCATTAGTAAGTTTCTCTATGATTGACGAAATCACCATTTTGATGGAGTATCTTTTCTGAGGTTAGGTAGTTCATAGTTTTATTAATTTTTTTTGTATATTTTTAATGAACTTCTCCCTTCCATCCAACTAGGGGGTTATACCAGTCTTCTTCCTTCATGCTACCTTTGGATAATGATCTATTCTGACCCAGGTAAGTCCTTATGATACCATTTGTTTAATATTTTTTTGATTTTCCGATATCCTCACATTTATACTCATCTTCTACATCCCCTGACATGTTACCATTTACCCTAAACTATTCAAGCAAGTTTGGGTGCCGACTTCTAGCTTTTGCATCCTTGACAGATAATCAATTTCCCATTTGATTATTTGATATGGCATGTTTAATTTTAGCATTATATTACATATGACACTAATTCCTACAAGTTCTTCTCATCCAGGAAATCTAATCTCAAGAGTCCCCAAGATACCGGTCCGCTGGCTGCTGGCACTTAACCCTTATGAATTTTTCAGTTGCACAAGTTGGTCTTCTCCACTCAGCTAAGACTCTACTTGCGGATTTTACCCAGTTTTCATTCGTTCTGCGGCTAACACACTTGAAGGTGACCACAACCCATGCAAGCCGTTTTGGGTTCTTAAGTGCCACTATCATGAATCTTTAGTTTCTTTTCTTCGTTTTGATTCTATTAACCCTCGCGTTAAAGGATTCAGTGGTTTAATAAGACATTTGTATATGACTATTTAAGGAAAACACCTAGATGCTTATATTTTTTTTGTATACTCTATGTATCTTGAAAATCCTCATGAATCTTTAATACGCTTGAGTCTATGTTGATTAATATATGTCAGTTATTTTAGTTTTGTTCATGCTATGACTGGAGCATGTGACTGCCCGTTTGTGAGTTTATTGTTATAGCACATTTGCGTGTTAGGGTACACTCTCATATATATACTCCGTTCTGTTATTTTCTGTCTTGTTTTATGGTTGTCACTCCATATCTGGGATTAAAACAAGTTCAATATTTTGCTTATCGTTTAAAAAGGCTACACAATTTCATGTTATATGGTTTCATCTGTGACTCTCTGTGTTGATTTCTATGATCTGAGGCTCTTGCACTATATACATGTCCGAGGAATGCTCAGAATTATCATTTCATATTTCTCTATTTATTTGATTTGATGGGTAAAACAATTTGTGTGTATAAATTTTGATATCGTATACCTTTAGTTACCCTATGATCGTTGGCTCGATTGTCTTAACCTTCAGAGAATATAGCATACAAATTTCTCTGGGGATTGAATCCATGATTTCCAGTTGGGGAAAAGATTTCAACTCGAAGTCTTCTTGAATCTAAGACGTTATCTACCCTCACATCACTGAACATTAATTTATTTACAAGATGATACTAATTTAATTGTCCCTGTATTTCAACTTCTTCTTTTTTTCTCTTATATACCACTTCTATGGATAATTTCGTTGATCAACAGGTACATATGATTCGATTCTTATTGTTGTTTCTTATTAATTCTTTCCCATAGGATTCAGTAGTATTAATAGTTATTATAATACCCCCTATTTTACTTAACCTGTATCCAATGTATTCATAATCTTCCACACTAACTGGAAATAATTTTCTCCTATAAGATCAATATCAACATAGGATAATATAAGGTATAAAAAATTCAACAGTCTGTTTCAAAAGAATTTAATCATCCATTACAATTTCGTAACCTCAATAAGTATACAGCTAGTGTGCCTCTATAACTATCAAGTCATGAAACATGTTTATCCATTTATCTAACATAACTATACCTCTGATTATATCTCCTACCAAGAGGAATTACAAACCTTCATCATGCATCGAGCTATTCTTAATTTTTTTTCATCTTTCTTTTCATAACTCGATAGGAAAATGATTTTGCATATATATAAAAATCTTAAACATAATATATTAAGGCGAATACTAAAACATACATTTCTAGTAAATATCACCTACCGAATATGATCAATAACAATCTTTCCACTACAAGAAATAATCATTAGCCTCTATATGAATAAAACATGTGATTTATAAATCCAACATGTTAATCCTAACATGCATCTAATCCAATTTCTAAAGGCATAGTAAGAATTTTCTGATCAAAATTCTTATAGTCGAAAAATCACTAGCTGACTTCACCAGACCTCCCAACCATGAATCCTCTAATAACCCCCGAGCTATGACAACTTGCCTTCTGCATGAGTAACCTCTACTCTACTTTGATAATGCATAGTTAACATCATCTTGTTCACATGTTTTTCCTGGGTAGCGTCTTGCCTTCAGGGGTTCTGTTTCCCCTCAGCCTAGGCTTTTTCAATGTTTTTATTTTCCTTAAAGCTAAAAGCCTACTTTTCTACTTCCATTGCTTTTATTACCAGTCTTTATCTCCCACTCAATTAACGAAATTATATATATTTATATATATAATTTGATTTAGGAAAGAAATCGTGGCGAATCTGATACTTCTCAGATTCTGGTAAGTTTCATCCTCTTTTCTTGGGTCAGCCCATGAATTTTCCAGAATTTATAATTATCATATTAACAATCTATATTAATTAAAATATAAACATTTACATAGTTATTTTTATCATCTACTAGCATATGTTATTTTTGCAGTTATTCCATGATGTTTCAAGTTCATGAAAATGTGAGATATTACATCATCCCCCCCTTAAACTTAAAACCATTCTCGATGTTATTATTCAGTCTGAAAAAAATTAAGGGTAGGCAGCCCTTATATCCTCTTCTTTTTCCCAAGTCTCCTCCTTAGGAGTAAAGTGTTGCCACTGCACTTTAACCTGACATATGACCCGATTCCGCAGTATGGTTTCCCTCCGCTCCAGCACGTGGAGTGGTTAGGGCAAGAAATCTCCTTCAAGATCCACATGTAAAATATGCCAATCGATTACATGAGTGTTGTCATGTACATATCTTTTTAATATTGATACATGAAAGACATTACACACTTTATATGAGCTGGTAGAACTAATTGATAAGCTATTAGACCTATTTGATCTAACACTTTGAATGGTCCATAGTACCTTGGTGCTACTTTAGCATAGTTTCCAATACTCAAGGTACTCTTGCGAGGTCTAACCCTCAAATACGCATCTTCCCCAATTTGAAATTCCTTAAAACTTCTTTTTTTTTATCTACATAACTTTTTTATCTGTCTTGAGCTATCTAGATATTTTGTTGAATTCTTTTCACCATCTCTTCCATTTCACTCAACAGTTCGGGTCCAAGAACCAACTTATCCTCTGATTGACTCCAACTGAGAGGAGTATGGAATTTTCTTCGATATAAAGCCTCAAATGGGCTCATCCTGATGGAAGCTTGGTAGCTGTTGTTATAAGGAAACTCAACTAGATGTAAATAGTCTTCCCATTTTGTGGGTCTATCCATCACATACATTCACAGAAGATCCTCTAAGACTTGATTTGTTCGCTTAGTTTGTCCATCGGTCTATGGGTGGTATGATGTACTAAAATTTAGTTTGGTACCAAAATTCTCAAATAGGGACTTCCAGAATTTTGAAGTGAATTTGGTGTCCCGATTTGATACAATCATTTTTGGTATGCCATGTATTATGAATATATATTTCATAAAGATATTTGCTATTTGTGTTGTCCCAAAAGTTGATTGTATGGGAATGAAGTGGGTTGCCTTGTTCAACACATCTACTACCACCATACTGGAATCATGCTGATACCGGGTTCTTGGTAGTCCAGTAATGAAATCAATGGAAATCATTTCCAATTTCCACTCCGGAATAGGTAGTGAATTCAACAACCTTGTTGGATGTTGGTGTTCTATTTTGACTTGTTGAAATAATAGACACTTCACCAAACAATCTGCTACCTCCTTTTACATTCCACCCCAGCAAAATTGTTTCCTTAATGCAGTTATCATTTTCTGGTATCCCGGATGACCTCCATACAGTTCCTTATGTTGTTTATCCAATATTAATCATCTGAGGGGTGTGTTATTTAGAATCACCCATCTACCTCGGCAGGTGATCAATCCCTTTGAGTTGATCACATACCTTGTTGTCCTACCTTACTGTATATTTTTGTACAATTCTTGGTAATGGGGGTCATGTTGTCCTACCAACCTCACTTGTTCCTCAAAATCTACTTTTACTCCCACTCCTATGTGTGACTTTAGCATGGGCATGTCGACTTAATGCACCAACAATTTTATTCTCCTTTCCCTTAATATATTTAATTTCAAATTCAAATTCATTGAGGAAGGCAAGCCATCTTGTCTGTCTCGCATTCAAATCAGCTTAACTAAACAGGTATTTATGGCTAATGTGGTCGGTCATTAAGACAAACCTTTTACCCAACAAATAATGTCTCCACATTCTTAACACATGGATTATTTCTGCCAACTCTAGATTATACACAACATAATTTTTCTCATGTTTTTTCAATTTTTAGGACTCATAAGCTATCACAACATCATTTTGTAGTAATACCCCTCCCAGACCCTCAAGGCACACATTTGTGCATACCACAAATTCCTATTGCTGATCTACTGTCCATAACACCAGAGCTGTGGTGAGCATTCTTTTTAGTTCATTTAAAATTTCCTGACATTTTTCGGTCCATTAGAACTTTGTTCCTTTTTTTAGTAATGAGGTGATGGGGTATGCTAATATGGAGAATTTTTTCACAAATCTACAATAGTATCCTGCAATCCCCATAAAAGAATGAACTGTAGAAACATCCTTCGGTACTCGCCATTCCAAAATCACTGAAATATTTTCTGGATCTAGTGATAATCCTTCCTTGGATATGACATGTCCTAGGGACTGTATCTTGTTATTGAAAAATTCAGACTTACTGCTCTTGGTGTATAATTTATTCTTCCTTAAGGTTTGCAGTACCATTCTTAGATGTTCTTGGTTTTCCTCCTCATTTTTGGAGTATACCAAGATGTCATCTATAAAAGCCAATACAAAGTGATCCAAGTATTGGTGTAACACATTATTCATAAGACACATGAAAGTCACTAGAGCATTGGTGAGACCAAAAGGAAACAACACGAACTCGTAGTGACCATAACGTGTTCTGAAAGTCGTTTTCTGTATATCTTCCTCCTTAATCCGTAAATGATGATACCCCATTTTGAGGTCAATTTTTGAAAAAACTGAGGCCTCTCTAACTTGATCAAACATGTCATCTATTCTTGGTAAGGGATATCAATTTTTTACTGTTAATTTGTTCAACTGATGATAATATATACACATTCAGTATGTATCGTCTTTATTTTTTACAAAAAGAACTGGCGCCCCCCAAGTAGATACGCTGGGTCTGATATATCCCTTGTGCAATAACTCTTGTAATTGCTAACTTAACTATGATAATTCTAGAGTGCTCATGCAATAAGGAGTCCTAGAAATTGGAACAGCCTTGCGTACCAATCTTATTGTGAAATCTATATCCCGAAATGGGGGTAGTCCTGGAATTTCTTCTTGAAAAACATCCAAATATTCCTTAATGACTGGGATCATTTCTAACCTCTCTGACTTGGACTTCTAAATGTTGTCCTCCACCTATACCAAATATAGTTGACAGCCTTTCCTGGCACTTCTTTTAAACTATAAGGCGGAAATTTGTCTGACCATTAGTGATTTTGTTTTTCCCTTAATGACCATCATAACACCATCAGTTCCTAAACATGTTATTATCTTCTCCAGACAGTGTATAATAACAGCTTGCTATTTTAACCAATCCATTCCCACTAGTATGTCATATGACCCAACTGGAAGGAGGTTCAATACTATTCTCGAGAAATAACCATTAAGATCAACAGGGCACTATTTCACAAACTGAGTAACTTTACTCTTTAGTACACATGGCTAATTGTACTAGCCATTCATTCCTAGTTTTTTATGTTTTCAATCTACATCTCTTTACAGTTTGAGGGCTAACATAGCTTAAAGTAGCTCCAAGATCTATTAAAATGGACACATTCTGGTTCAAGATTTTACCTTCTATTTATAACATAGTAGATTGATGATCCACTTGTCGATTCTCCAAGGCAACGTTGATCCTTCGCATGCTTCTTGCAATATCATTTACTGTGGTAGCCTCTCATACTGTCTGTATGTTATGCATTGATCGAGAGTTATGTGGGTAGTCTCTCATCATATGAGATACCCCACACCCCCTACATCTTAATGGTTCTTTGGTGGTGTCATTATTTTTGTTGTTCTGTTCTGTCACTCATGAACCTATGTGAGACTGAGCTGGGAGTAGTGTTTCTTCACTATTCCCTTTCCTCTTTCGATGGTCTCTACCGAAACTTATCAAACAAAGTGATTTTTGCTTCTTCATTCCTCCACCTGTTCTTCGACCATCCTTATTCTTCCATAGCTTGCCACCTTCATTTTTCATTTTAAGTTGTTGATGGCATAGTCTTGCTTTTCTGATTACTTCGTCTATAGTTTTTAGGTTATCAAACTCAATTCTTTCCTTGTAAGGGATCAACAAACAATTCAGAAAGCACTGACTTTTTGCTTTCTCTTCCTTTAGATAAGGAACGTAAAGAAACAAATTGGGAATTTTTTTTACAAATTCTTCCATAGTTAGTTGCCTCAATTTCAACTCATGAAATTCATTATCCTTATCATCATAATATCTTTCACTCAGGAATCTAGCCTTGAATTGTTGCTGAAATTCTTCCCACGAAACTATTTTTTCTTCCAGTGCTTGGACACTCTTCTGCTCCTCCCACCACAGAGTAGCTTTGCCTCGCAATTGGTAAATTTTCAATTGCGCCTTCAGGATTCTTTTATATTCATATACCTGGAAATATTTTATCATATTTAGTAGCCATGCCTCCACATCTTCCTCTTTTTCGCCATCAAAAAATAGTGGTTTGATATTTCTAAATTCTCAATGTAATTAAGCCTTCCTTCATTTCTTGTGTGTTTTTGATGATTCAAGATCAGTTTCTTCTTCACTCCCCAACTTGTCAGATCCTATCTTCCTTGTACTTTCTTGATTTACACTCTTATGGTTAGAATTATTTGTCCACTCTCAGATGAGCTTCTCCTGATCCTCACTGGACTTTAACAATTTTTGGTTACTGTCACTGAGTTGAACCATCTCCGTATGTAGTGTCTTTACCATCTCTACTAAATGATATTTCATGGGAGAAACACTGCCAACCTCACCCATATCCACATATAATTCCTCATTTCCAACATTTGGTGCCAAAGACCCTTCCATTGTTGTCAACCTTTTCTACCTACAAAAATATTCATTGTCCCATACAGGATCGTGCACTCTGCGTGGGTGCATACCATACATGATCTGGAAAGGGCTGAAACATGTGCTGCGGTCTTTGTCTTTGACTGTAAGTTTCTTGCAACTGGCTATGATTTGTTTGGCTTCAACGACGTAGCTTCTTCTCGTTTCTGCTAGCTCATCTGCTGGTTAATGTTCACGGTAAGTTTCTGGGTTCCATTCTTCGGTCATTAACTTGTGGTTGTTAAGAAATTCAGGTTCGTTATCCAGTTCTATGCTCACCTCTGTCTTCTGACCTTCGTTGTCGTGTGTTGTTACTTCTTCTCCATTTTGGTTACTCTTCTATTATTTTGGGATGTCTGTAATGACTGTTTGGTGTTTGGTTATGTCATTGTTCTTCGCTCTCGGTTATCCGGTATCGGCTCTCTAGATGTCAACACCTCCAACAGGTATACTCTTCCTCCTTGTTTCAATCTGTATTCCCCTGTTGAGATTCGTATTAACCGACACTGCTCCTCTGGTCTCCGTTTCAGTCGTTCGGTTGGGCTTGGTTTCTCGGCTTCCCAGTCCACTTGCACAGGTAACTAATACTCAAATCTTCTTTTGGTTCATAATTGCTTCGATGAATTAATGATAATGTTGAGGTAGTAATGTGTCCCTGTTGATTTTGCAGGTTGTGCTTCGGCTTGGGCTCGTGGGTCCTCCGGTCTTCTTTTAACGCTCAAAGGATGTCGTATTCTTCGGTAGGCTCTGGCCCTCTGATGATTGTTGACACACGCTACCCCCGTAACTTGCTGTAGTGTTGTCTCGTCGATTGTTGTTGTCGTGGGTTGTTATTGCCCTCTGTGAGTCTAGGGTCTCGGTCGCATGTTCTGTCAATCAATGGTCGTTTGGAACCTTGGGGTTTCCACCTCCAAACCCTAGGCCAGGGTTCATCCAATTCTTGGACGCGGCACTTAGATTTGTAACAACAGTTCTATATTTATATATTGTAACTAATTATGAATTGATTTGAATGTGAACTGGTTGGACTATGGTTTCATTGCTCAGACATTTATGAGAAATTCTTAGTTTATAGGCGTTACCTTTCCCTATAGTTTTCCTCTCTACTTTATCATGCGATTCTGGGCATTTCCCAAGCCTTCGACAACGATACTCCGGTTCAGTGAATCCCTTTGTGTCGTACTCCGCTTTCAATTATACAATCGATTAATTTATTGATGGTCTGTTCATGTATGAAAATACAAAATACTATACGCTCACCGTGGCTTCTCTCTTTGGTTGTCAATACTGTTGGTTTTGATTCATTATACAATAAGAAAGTTTTGTTATTCAGCAGGCAGACAATATTTGATATGCTAAAATTAAATGATTAGGCAAAATAGATCTGTTTTTCTTATTTCATAATTTTTTTTTGTAAAATCGTAGAACCCTCTTTTGGTGTTACATCTCGTCTTTTATATGTTGAATTTACAGCTAATTCAAACTGTCGTTCTTGGTCAGTTGAACGGAAAATAATTTATTAAACAACTGTTTAATTTTCAGTTACAAGGAATTTAGCACACTAATTATTCTTTTTCCAAAAGTTAGCTAACTCACTAGCTATGATGCACGCAATACAAAATACTTTCCCATCCTTCCACACATCTGAAAATTTTGTCATATTTCATAAAGAAATAACATAAATAAGAAAACATTCTCAAATAACACAACCCGTGGTATTTTATGCAAAGGTTTTAATAGAACTCTTTCTCAAAAAAATTACTCACATATTCATTTCCAGTAAATCAAATATACTAGATATTATTCCTATGCACATAAGCACATATTCTCTTTAAGAATACAATATTTATCTTTAAAAATTTAATGCATATGCATCATGAAAACATCCTTAATAATTTTTTAAATGATATAACTTAATTATGTTTCAAGAATTACTAACATAATTGTTCTATTACAGGAATAAGCTACAAAATTAAATAAAATATCCAATTACAGCGAATTTCTATATTTGAACTGTAATAAACAAGTTACGGAATTTCGGAATTTCTAATTATGCTTAAAAAGAAATACTTCACATTGCGTAGATTCTACTTGCGCTTATTTAATGACCTGTTCAATAAACAATATACTAAGTGGTAATAATGATATTAATGATTCACTTTAGATCCATACTGACAGCCATCATTATATTATGCTGGAAAAGAAATATTTAATCACATAATTAACCATAAACAATATGCCAAGCGATAATAATGATTTACTTTACGGTGATAGCTATTACTATAATCTTTGGGCGTTCGTATTTGCCACTACCATGAACCTGGATAAGTTGGGGATTGAACTTGCGAATTCATACGAGAAATGTCTAGTTTACACTTGAGAGTTGTTGACATCATTATTGTTAAATTCATAGTACACCATGTAAATGTTGATATAATTATTGTTAGATTGGTAATAGAATATGTCAGGTCTTTAAAGAATATGTAATGGTTTGTGAAAATAACACTTTAACATCCCGGAATTTCGATTCTTGGAGCAATCATTCGCATAATTAAACAACAAGATAATAATAAAATAAATGTATTGTTAAACTTTATCATAAAAAATAAAAAAATATGATTAATTAAT
>APFE031425736.1:209085-278616 GCA_000404065.3 Pinus taeda | reverse complement strand
GCCCACGGATCCATATGCATGTGCATCTCTCCAGAGTTTCAGTTTCATCTATCTGCTTGCAATACTCCCAATGAGATTGGGAAAAAGGTTGAAGATCTCTATGGGAAACAAGATGAGATGAAATGACATATGCTCGAAGTGGAGCTTCTATCATTGGATCCACGGAACTATGATAGAATTCAAGACTTCTTCACCAAATATAATGATCTATTGCTGCAACTCAAGGGTTGTGGAATTGACAAATCCAAGGAGGAGAGTCGCCAAATTCTCTCTATTATGTCAAAGCTCGGACCGGAATACTCCATCTTTGTATCTACATTTCATTCAGTAAGGCTCGCAACAGGTAAATCCTACACTATGCCTTCTCTCAAAGAATTTATGGAGTCCTTTATTTTTGAGCAAGATAAACTCATTGGCATGGGGAAAATCAAACCTCCAAAAGCGCATGCACTTGCTGTGCATGATAGCAGCCACAATAAACATCACAGATGTGATTCAAGTCAGAAAAATCAGCAGCAAAAAGACAAGGGAAAAGCGCATTCCCATCCAAAGAAGGAAGGGTACACCAAGCCCTTCAATGACTCCTCCGGCTCGAGAAATGAGAAAGGGAAGAAAGGAAACATATGCACCTACTGTCAAAGAGGATTCCATCCAGAATCTTCTTGCATGAAGAAACAAATTGACCAAATGGCAGAAATCCTTCAGAAGCACAACCTTGGGGATCACATCCCTCAGGGCGCCAAGAAGAAAACTGAGGATCCGCCACACGGGAGAGGTAATAATTTTCATGTTTTAGTTGCAATTAATTCTTCTCCTGATTCATGGATTATAGATTCTGGTGCATCACATCATATGGCTGCTGCAAAGGAAGTCTATTCCTCTTTGGATGCATGCAAAGGACCTCCCATCCTCATGGGAGATGACTCACCCATTGAGGTCACCGGAAAAGGTAGAGTGGAACTTTTACATGGAAGCTTTGAAGATGTGCTTCATGTTCCAAAACTTTCGGTAAACCTGCTTTCATTTTATCAGATCACTCATTCTGGCACTGGAAAGAGAGTGGAATTCACTCCAGATGCAGTAAACATATATGATCTACATAGTAGCGCCAAAATTGCAACTGGTGAGGTAAACAATGGAGCCAGACTATATACATTCTCTGAATTTATTGAATCTGAATCCTCCTTATTGCTTACACATGCTAATGATAGTAGTAGGCTTTGGCACGAAAGGTTTGGTCACTTAAATTACAGGTATATGCGGCAGCTAAGCAAGAATGAGATGGTGGAAGGCTTTCCAAATATCAGTTTCTCCGAAGGAGTTTGTGAAGGATGTGTTCTTGGTAAACATCCCAGAGAAAAGTTTGACACCGGCAAGACTCACAGAGCATCCTCTCCTCTAGATCTAATCCATAGTGATCTCATGGGGCCCTTTCCTCATCCTTCCATCAACAAAGCAAGGTATGTGCTTACATTTATTGATGATTTCTCAGGGTATACTTGGGTGTATCTTCTTAGGAACAAATCTGGAGTTTTTGAGCACTTTGAAGATTTCAAAGCACTAGTTGAGACACAGTCAGAGAGAAAGATCAAAGCCCTCCGTACAGAAAATGGGGGGGAATATGTTAACACAACACTTCAAAACATTTGCCTTCAGGCCGGCATACAATTGCAGTACACAGTTCCATACACTCCGCAACAGAATGGAGTTGCTGAGAGAAAGAACCGATCTCTCAAAGAGATGGCTTCCTGCATGCTGCATGCTAAGTCATTGCCTCATAAGCTATGGGCCGAAGCACTTAATTGTGCTAACTACATCCAGAACAGATCTCCTCATAGGTCTACCAAGAATCAGACCCCCTTTGAGGCTTGGAGCGGCACTAAACCAGAGATCACTCACCTCCATGTTTTCGGCTCTCGAGCATGGGCCCGGATCCCCTCTGAAAAGAGGAAAGCTCTTGATCCACAGAGCATTGAGTGCATATTTGTTGGATACCCTGATGGTGTGAAGGGATATCGACTCCTCATTCCCTCTACAGACAAGCTCATCATTGAGCGAAGTGTCAAATTTGAGGAAAGTCTCTCACATGCACCTCAGTCGCCGCATGCAGACACTTTTTATCTACCTCATGTCCGAGATGATGACTCAGTGCACTCAGATGCAGATACAGATCATACAGATGCCGAGGAAGAGCATGCAAATGCAGAGACAGAGTCTTCAGATACAAATATAGTGCACGCAAATGATGATCCACATCCAAGCCCAGATCGAGCTTCCAACAGTGAATCATATTCCCCTGTCATAAATCAGAGAACAAGGAGCTTAAGGGAGATATATGCACAAGACCAACCAGCTGCTAGAAACGGTCTTGTGGGGGATAATTCAGTTCTGCAGAGGAATAGCTCAGAGTTTATTGAGCCTCCTCTTGTCCTCATTGCCACTGAACCATCGCCCTCCTGGCATTGTCATTTGGTTCAGTATTTTGATCCACAGTCTTATGCTGAGGCTGCTGGGCATCCAGCTTGGGAGTCCGCCATGGAGGAGGAGTATAACTCCCTCCTTGAGAACCAGACTTGGGATCTGGTCCGCCTTCCTTCAGGAAGGAAACTTGTCCGATGCAAATGGGTCTATAGGACCAAGAGTGCTGCAGATGGGCAAATCACCAGACGGAAAGCGAGGCTAGTAGCTAAAGGCTTCCAACAAGTGCATGGCATTGATTATGACGAGACCTTTGCTCCAGTAGCAAAGATGGATTCCATACGCCTTACACTTGCCATTGCAGCTACCCAACGGTGGGAAGTACATCAGATGGATGTGAAGAATGCCTTTCTTCATGGAGACCTATCCGAGGAGATCTACATGGAGCAGCCACATGGTTTCATTCAGGATTCATCTTTGGTCTACAGACTGAAGAAATCTCTCTACGGCCTTAAGCAAGCCCCGAGAGCTTGGTACGCGAAGATGGATTCTTTTCTCTTATCACAAAACTTTGAAAGATGTAAGTCTGATCCGAATGTTTACATGCTTAGGACACATGATTCTCTTCTTATCTTAGTTTTGTACGTAGATGATCTCCTAATCACTGGCAGCTCGGCTTCAGCCATTGCTACAGTCAAGAGGGCCTTGCATGATAGGTTCTTGATGACGGACATGGGTCCATTACACTTCTTTCTTGGTCTTGAGATTAGCCAAGATGCCACACGCATCAAACTCTCTCAGGCTAAGTATGCACGAGATCTCCTCGAGAGATTTCGCATGGCTGACTGTAGGCCAGCACCGACTCCTTTTCTATCTGGGGTCCGCCTTGAGGATGGAGGTGACACTCCATTAGTTGACAGCACTCTCTACCAACAGCTAGTGGGGAGCTTATTGTACCTCACCCACTCCAGACCAGATCTCTCATATGCAGTCGGGGCAGTTTCCAGATACATGCAGGAGCCGCATGAGCTACATTGGAACGCTGCCAAGCGCATCCTTCGATATGTGCAGGGCACCATCACCTTCGAGATTCACTATGCAGCAAGCACTGCATTGAATCTCCTTGGCTTCACAGATTCTGATTGGGCGAGAGACAACATTGATCGCAAGTCCACCTCCGAATATTCACTCAGTCTAGGATCTGGCCCTATCTGTTGGTCAAGCAAGAAGCAGGCTGCTATTGCTCTCTCTTCAGCTGAGGCCGAGTACAGAGGAGTAGTCAACATCACCATTCAGGCTCTGTGGCTACAACATTTCCTCACTGAGTTGGGCGTTCAGTTTCGGCAGCCCATTGTCCTCTGGTGTGACAACCAGAGCACTCTCAAATTTTGCAGGGATCCAGTACAGCGACAGCGGACGAAGCACATAGAGATCCATATGCACTACATCAGAGACTTAGTACATGATCGGGTCATTGATTTGCAGTTCTGTCCCTCAGCCGAACAAACTGCAGACATCTTCACCAAGACATTCACTGAGCAGAAGTTTCGCTCTCTGCGTGATCGTCTTGGAGTGAAGGACACAGTTGCTTAGCAACTGTCTTTTCTTCCTCTTTTCTTTTGATTACATTATATTTTGAGGGGGGGTTTTCCCACGAGGTTTTCCCTCTTTCCTCAATTTTAATACATGTTGCATTGTATTTTGGGTGACCTTTGGCCTTAGTTGTCGGGGCCCATTTTCTATTTTTCCCCATAGTGGTGTTCAAGGGGGGTGTTGGAACTACTACACCTACATGCAGACTCTCAGTTAAAGCATGCAACTACATGCAACTGCATGCGGACTCTTAGTTAAAGCATGCAACTACTACACATCTACATGTGGACTCTTAGTTAGAGCATGGGATTGCATGCAAGATTCCGTTTGCATGATTTACTCATTGATTTGCTCCTTCTTTAACTCCGCAACTGATTAGTTATCTCCGGAATTTGTTGTAGGTGTTGAGTCTTCTCATTGATCACCACTATAGTTCATTACCTTGGGATCTTCACCCACTATAGTTCATTACCTTGGGATCTTCACCCAGTAATGCTATATAATGAGCATTGTAACATATTTTCTAATGAATCATTATTTTCTTCTTTCAATTTTCTTTTAATGTTTTTGCTCTGCAAAGCTGTGTGTTCAACCTTTACTAGCTAGATTCATCTGTGCAGGTTTTCTAACACATTTACAAATGTTATTCATTACCCACATATAGTTTCTATGTACATGCACCAAAGATTCAATATATTTTGTGAATTGGTTCTTGAGCAAGTACCTAGGAGCTAAAGACTTTTGGTATAGATTCATGGTTTATTCTTTTGATGTATTTTCTATGGGCTTGGAATGATGCCTCTATTGTTTTGGTTAGCTTTTATATGGTAAGTACAGGTTAAACAAATTTTGGAAAGTATGAGTGGCAACAAAGGGACTCAACGCACATCTACGGTTTCCTGTGGCTGCGAGGAGCTTTGAATATGGAAACATTAGATTGGATGAACCATTTGGACGTTGATGAAGCCAAGCCCTACTTTGAGAAATATTTAACAACGTGGAATCCAAGGAACATACACCATTGGAATGGGATGATTCCTCAAAGTGTTATTCATGACTCGTTAAAACTTAATATTTAACAACGTGGAATCCAAGGAACATACACCATTGGAATGGGATGATTCCTCAAAGTGTTATTCATGACTCGTTCCTTTTGAAAAGCTCGCAGATTTTTTCGTGAAAATTCATTCCACTCAATATTTGTGAAAACTAGGTATTTCTCTTAACTGTGTAGAGGCTGTAGTCTTTTGTTGATAGAGGTTGAGAGGTTGCAGTTTTTAGTTCGCATCCTACATTCTATAAAACAGTTTGGAAAGTGGTTATCTAATTAAAGAACTTGACACTTCTAAATTTATTTAGAACAATAACTGTTGCAGCTATTGTTCAGAATATGTTTAGAATATCCTAATGTAAATATATTGTACCATATTGTAAAAATACCCCTTCTTCAAAGGGGATTTCCCTCTGAAAAAAGAGTTTATTGCAAGGGAGGCAATAGATTAATGGCTTAAAAACATAGAGTTGTTCGGAATATGTTTGGAATTAGAATATCCTGATGTAAATATATTGTACCATGTTGTAAAAATACAGCTTCTTCAAAGGGGATTTCCACTGAAAAAATGAAGAGCATGGAAAATGTAAAAAGGTCATGAATCTTTTTGTTTGACTAGCAAAAAAAATTTGAAATTCCAGGCCTGCTGACCAGCAAAACTGATAATTGAACAGGAAAGGAAACGTAAAGCATGCGTTATGACTGGACACGAGTGTTACCATATGGACAGCATCTCGTGCGACGAGTGCAAGAATATCAGCGCATGACACCACTCCCGGCAATAACTTCTCCACTGCAGCTTTGGCTGCGTCAATTACTTGGAATCCTCTCAAGCTCACATTAGGAATCGCATGCTTCTCCGCTTTCGTTGAATTTGTTGAATTCAAGAGCAGCGATCCATCGCAACCCTAGTTCAGCCAGTTAAACATATTAATTTATTGATCCAAAAATATGTAAATACTATTCTTGTTCAATGCACCGTTATTGGTAATTAAATATAGAGGTCAATAGCGCAGCTGAAAACTTAAAATGTTCACTCTGACGAAGCAGTCAAGAAAGTGCATTCTGAGAAGAGGAGTCGCCAGAGTTGGGGCTTTGGAGATGTACTGTCCAACAACATTTTCTACTGTCTTATAAACTGCGGGACAAGGCTTGTAATAGAAGTTCGGTGCGAGTCGTCCACCTGCATCCTAAGATGCACAGGCAAATACAAGAAAACTTGCAAGTGCAGTAATCAGAATTCTAAGTGTACCTCTCTTCATGATATTCCCAAACGACGAAGGATTTGCAAAATGGAATTCTATTATTCGTATGACATACCCTTTAGAGCGAAGCTATTTATAGAATGCGTACTTCAGCGGAGACTTGCATGTCGATTTAATCAACGCAGACAAAAGCACGATAAGATAAGTCATAATTGTGGTTCTTGGATATGAGCTAGTATTGTTCAGAAACATTTCGCAAGCCACACTGCAAATTAATTGTTTATAGATATTCTGATTAGCAAATTCAGAAGCTTCACATTCTTTATATGGCGTTTTATCTTCTCGATGATTGAGCTATATTCTCTGTACCCAATTTTCATTAGCTGGTACATTGACACCGAACTGTTTTATTATTATTTTTCCAATTCGTCAAGTGAGAGAGCATTTATACGCGACGGAGCATTCGGGCAAACATCGTTAGACGTTATTGTATGGATTTGTTCATCAAACCTTATCTTGGGTTTTCCATGATCATCATTCTTACTATTGCTAAGATAATTGCAGAATGTTTTTAGGGTATCCACTGACCTTTTAGTAAACATTGAGAAAGGTACGCACAGCCTCGACAGTTGACCTTTTTACAGTATTCCATGATCATAATTATTATATTAGCAAATGCTCAGAGCATATTTTATGGCATCCACGGAATTTTCAGTAAAAGCGCAACCTTGAGAATTGACCAATCCAGAGTAGTGTAGCAATTTCAAAAAACGTTAATGATAGCTGTAGTCTAAGAAGGGAAAATTCGGAAAGTTTAATATGATTTTGAAAAATAAATTCAAAAATGTTTGGAAATTTAAATTATAATGATTAAATTTCTGTTTAATACTAAATCTATTTCCATTATTAAAAACAATTCAAACACTTCTAAAATTAGATTTCTTATTTTTTCTTTACAGGTTTCATGAAAAAATTTCACCTCGATATGGGCCGCCTTAATGATATGCTTCTCGCCTTAAGCTACTAGAAAACATGGATTTCGAGGTTAATATGCTAGTCATACTGTTAAGTGAGCTAGACAGATCTGAGGTAGTCGTGTGCTGATTGCATCGTGATGACAATTACAACATAATGGGGGCGTTCGCCCATTCCCTTTCAACAAGATATAAAGACAAAGTAGTAGTTAGTTAAAGTAGGAGGTAGCATAAGCCATAAACAACATTCCAGAATCTAGAACTCACCCCTTCATCCTTAATTTTATTCAATCTTTAAATGCTTTCGTGGAAAATTTTAGTTGCATTTCAAAACAGTTAAGAAGTGTTCAAACGTGTTTAAAAAAATATATATATTTGGTTATATAAAAAATAATAATAATAATAATATCGGTTATATTAAAAAATAATAATAAAGATATATGTTTTATTTTTAATCTCAATCATAAACTAAATATTTATTTGTCCATATCAAATATACAATTTTATATCAACCTTTAAAAAAAAAATAATTAAAAATCATCAACTTTAAAAAAAAAAATAATTAAAAATGCAAAAAACACTAGATTTCACATTTTATCACAGAAAGTTGTATAACAAATATTCTAGTAAATTATATATATATATATATATACATAGTCCATGGGTTGGGTGAAATTTTTAAATGTGATATATATATGATTAAAGAAACTTTATATATATAGGTATTAATAGAAAATTATATCATAAAAACATTTTAAGTAATCTTACTCTTTTTTATATTTCTTTGTTTATTTTGTTTGAAACAAAGAAAAGATGTGTCCTAATTGCAAGTTTAAATTGTGTAGTGTAAACAATCTATGTTTCTAAATAAATCTTGAAGATATTAAATACATTTTATAAATTCAAAAATACAATTTAAACAATAAAATTTGAAATTTACACATGGAGTATATCTTAATTATAGATTTAGTATCTACTAAATTTACAGATAGATATACCTTAATTACAAATTTAGTATCCATTAAATTTACACATAAAATCAACTAATTCCATAATTAAAATAAATCTATATTAAATTAAAAAAATCTATACTAATAAATAATTACATTAAAAATAAATTCATCACATTAAAAATAAATTCATCCTTAAAAAACCATCTGAAATGGAACGATAAGACAGCATTATTTATAAACGTAATCCCGACATAAATGCAGTTAATTTTTTTACTGCGCCGATGTCTGATTCCAATCTGCAATCGATTTAAGCTCCGGCCACCTACCATGCACTCACCAAAATTGTGAAACGTGTGGTTATCTAGATTGTGGATTTAGGATTCCGGTAAGGTTGTACCTATCTGCAATGTCAATTTGGCAATCTATTGGATAGTAGTTAGGTCAAATATTTTACTTCCTTCAATCTATCAAATTCTAGAAAGGCCATGTCTATATGCATGAAATTTTGAATAAAAAATTTCTGATAGTAAAAGTATTTGAATTGAAATTACAGATGCATGAAATTTTTAATAAAAAATTCGATAGTAAAAATATCTGAATCCTGTTTTGAACCGTGAAAATGAATTTAGCATTATTAAAAACCCCTAAACACTCTTCATGTTTAAGCTTCATAGCTATAACAGATTTCTACCAAAATTTTCAAAATTCTCTTCGCAAATTTTAGACCTCTTTAGACTGCGGCATACCAAAACTCATTTAAAAAGTGAATAAAATTTGCAATTTTTAAATTTGCTGGTTGAGCAAGCGACGGGATTTGTAAGCTTTTTGTTTTGCATTGTTTTAGTTCTTTCAGTTTATCAAATTCCAAAACTACCGTAAAAAAGTGAATAAGATTTCCAATTTTTAATTGGTTGGTTGACGATTATCGATACAGAATTTTTAAGGTTTTGGTTTTGCATTATAAATATAAGACTTTTATTTTAATTCAATAATTTAATTGGCTGTTTATTATATTTGATTTAGGCATGGTAATTAGGTATTTAATTTTGCATATTAGTTTATTTTTCTAAAAAAAAATTGTAATTATTTATAGTTTAATACTAAGAATTCAATTTTTATTATTATGTAAATTTATTTATTTGTAATATGATTGTGTGTATCTTATTCATAATTTAACATTAAGAATTAATTAATTTTTGTTTATTTATTGATTTATTTGTAAGGTCACTGTTGAAGCTTTTATTATGGGATGTTTAGTAACCTCTATTGCTATTAGTTACTATTTTTCTCTTTTTTATTTTATTTCCTTTCTATTTCTTCTTTTTCTATTATTTACATTTTCATGAATTATAGTTTTTTGTTGTTGCATATTTTCAATTCAAGCTGAGTTATTATTATATTAAAAACTTGTCTTAACAAATTTAATTATAATTTTTTATATATATTGATAAAAAAATAAACACACACAAACATATATAATAAACACATATATTAAAGTGTATATATGTTAATATAAACAATATTAGCTAATCATATTTCTTACTTTTTGGTGATGTCATCCAATAATACAATATTTTATTAGTTGTTTTATTTTTGTAATGAATTTTTTGTTTTTATTATTTTTTATTTTTTTTTTTTTGTAAATCAACGTATTATATTAGATCATAATACATATGTTACAAAAAGTCTGCCCAATTAGACAAAGGACAACCCTCCTACTGAGCGCTTGGTCAAAAAACAACCACAAAACCCTGGGGCACACCACGCAGGGCGGCAGATGGTTGGGGTTCGCCAAAATTAACAGGGTTATGACTAGGCTTCGTATAGATTCGAGGGCAATTATAGATGTGCCGAGAGCATACATCGACAGATTCATAACTAAACATTAAGAAAAACAGCCAGTAACCAGAGATAACAGACAACTAAGAATCAATAAATGTCAAGAACTATGTAATTCTTGGAGGTATCCGGCCCAGACGACGCCTTAGCCTTGCCTGCCTGAGATGGCGAAGGAAGGTTGCTCTGGTGGTCCCTTGTGTGCCCCTCCATCTTTTCCCCAGCGTTCCTGGCATCTTGATTAATAGTGTGTTGCAGAACACTGATGAGGACAGTGAGTCTTTTTAGACAATATCAAATTGTTGTTCCAGACTACTTATCTTGAATTCCAAGCTTTCCAGAATCGCCATATGCTCCTCTGTGTAACCGCAATTGTCTGTTGAGTTTGACGCACTTGGTTTGCGTAGTCCCCCTGCATGCTAATGGCCTTAGCCAACATTGTTTTCATCCTCCACATCTCTGCTTGCGTGCACACATATTGAGTTGCTCACGTAGTGACAGTGCCAGGATCCTCCACCCAATCCATATCCTTCTCCATCTCCTGTACCTCCAGATTTTTCTCCTCTTCAGCCACAATGGCCTCAAGCTCCTCAATTTTCCGCTTTTCTTTCTACAAAGTGCGCGTGTCATATGCTTCCCGAGCTCGTTTCAAGTCTCGGTTAGCCGACGCATTTCGGCTCCCCTCACTCGCCATTGTCCTAACTGCACTCGACTGGTCACTCTACGATCTGAGGATTAAGGAGAGAGTTTTCTGCTTGCAGCGTGAAGAAACAGTGGCCTTGTTGTAGCAAGGGCTTAAGATTAAATAGATGAAATTGGGAGAGTAACTGAGCACCTTCCAGCCTATCCCCTGTTGCCCGCATGTCTTTTCATCATTATTCTTGTTTGATGATTCATATTTCCGGTGATGATCTGATGTCCTACTCCTACGGTCACCTTTCTTGCTCTTCTCCGTAGCGTTCCAAGTGTCCCATCTTCTGTATGGGCATCGGCGGCGCTCATTTTTTGTGATCATAGTTCTGATGGGCATTACCTCCTCCTGCTTGAGCATTGAATGCTCCTGTTCAGTTTGTCCTTCGGTTTCTTGCGAGCCTTTAATTTTCCCCTCAATACTCATGATTCTCATCATCATATCATTATGCCTGCAGAGATCATCGCCTTTTTTATCCTACCTTTCATTCACCAAATCCTGCCTCGAGAGCAGGGTGCATTTATTTTTTAATTCCGGGCAGATGATGTCCTACCAACAGCTATCCAATATGCTGGTGGGGTTCTCTATACCAACATTTGCCAGATGGTCTGCAACTGCATTGTCTTTGCTGCGAACAGCCTGAAAAACTAAACCTTTCAGTGACCCCAAGTGTTCAGCTATGTTTTCTGTCACTTTAGCCAGTCACCAGTGCTGCGTGACGTTACTTGCTTTAGCTCCTGCATACATCCTTCTGGCTGCTATTATTGCGAGCTGGGAATCCCCCTCAACTACTGTAGCACCCGCCTGTAAATTTCTCATAATTTTGAGACCATGCTCCATTGCTGCAAACTCCATCTCATTGTTCGTTCCTTCTCCTAAGGCTCTACTGTAGATGTGCATAATTTCCCCTTCGCTATTCCTTATAATGCCACCAATGCCAGTCAGTCCTGGATTGCTTCTCGATGCGCCATCAAAATTTAGCTTGAGGAAGCTTAAAGGTGGCCGCTTCCAGATGCTTAATGAGGTTATTAGCTCCTGTTGGCAATTCACTGCAGCCACATATGCTCCATTATCAAGGTTGAAGGCTTTCAAGATTTGTAAGTCTCGACTCAAAGCTTTACTATCTTGCTCTGTTTTTCTTTTGACAAGAACCAACTGTCTTATATTTTGTTTGATAGTATCTATAGAGTGATTTATGTCCCTGGTTTCATTTAAGAATACTCTTCTATTCCGTTCTTTCAAGATTGTCCATGTAATAAACCTTGGTATTATTTTCCAAATGATGTTTACTCTTTGACTACTGGAGAAATTGCCTCTCCAATTCTCGATGGTTTCCTGGACGGACTCTCTATTTCTATCCGTTTTCTACAAAGTGTTTTCCACCCAATTCCATAGTATGTTTGCCATTTCACAAGTATTGAAAAGATGGTTCATAGTTTCCTCTTCCTTGTTGCATAGGGGACATTTGGAAGGGCCGCGAAAACCTTTCTTGTGGAGATTTTCCCAAGTCAAATTTTTCCTGTGCATTAGGAGCCAGAGGAAGATTCTAATTTTTGGCCAGAGCTGAGAATCCCAAACCTTGCTGCTCCATGGAACCTTTTCAATCTGCTCTGAGTTTTTGATACAGTTTATGTCTTCTTTGAGCGTGAAATTTCCCCTGCCATGATTTCCCCATTTTAGTTGGTCGCTGTCATCCGCCTTCCTTATTCTTCTTTTGTTTAATATAGTTTGCAAGTTCCTGACATTGTTGTTTTCCTCAGTCATGCTCTCTATTTTGTTGATTGCCCAATTTCTCCATTCCGAGTCCCTGTTATTAGGAATCCAATAGTGATGGACTGTTGTTTTCCCACGCTCTTGATAGTTTCTTTGCAATTCTGCAAACTCTGGCCTTTCTAGCTTAGGGAGTTGTTGCCAGGCATCTTCCCAGAAGAAGGTCATTTTCCCATTGCATATTTCCCAGAAGCTGTTCTCTTGTATAATTTCCCGATTTCTCCTTGCTAGGTTCTAGATTGGGGACCCTTCTGGATTCTCTTGCATTCTGATTAATTTTTGGGTGTTGTGCATTGGAGCATATTTCTCCTTCCAATGTCTAGCCCAAGGAAGATTGGGTTCCTTCAGCCATTAGCACCATAGTTTGGCCCCATAGGCTTTATTGATAGTGAAGGGGTTAAGCAGGTTTAACCCTCCTAAATGCTTAGGTTTACATAATTTATTCCATGCCACTAGAGCCCATTTTCTCTTCTCTGCATTTCTTGTCCATAAGAAAGTTCTCTGTATCACTCTCATTTGCTCTAGGGTTCCTTTGGGAACCGGGATTATGGAGAGCATATATTGTGGAATAGCTTGCAGAACTGTTTTGGTTAGAACTAGCCTCCCTGCCATATTGAGGGCCCTATGGGTCCAGTGTTGACATATCTTCTCCAGGTTAGCTATGGTATTCTCCCAATGAGTTTTTTCCAAGGTTTATCTGTTAAAGGATCCCCTAGGTACCGCGAGGGCAGACTGCCTCTTCAGAAGCCTAGAATGCTCGAGAGATGCTTCTGCACAGCTAAATGTGTTTGAAAAAGAATATAGTGGATTTAGATAAATTAATTTCCATACCTGAGGCTTCGCTGAAAAGATTCAGGATCCTTTTATCGCCCTGGGCTTCTTTGACTGTTGGAGATCCATGTAACAATGTATCATCAACAAATTGTTGATGAGTGGTTGCTGGAATGGAGGGTAAGTGTTGTAGTCCTTTGATCTTTCCTTCCTCTTTAGCGCTTCGAATGAGTCTGCTTAAACCTTCCATCAAGATAACAAAAAGGAAGGGAGATAGTGGGTCTCCTTGTCTGAGTCCTCGTGATGGGGAGAATTGGTTGGCAAGGGCACCATTTACCATTATAGAAAATTTGGTAGATTTGATTAGAGCTAAAATCCATTTTATCCATTGATTGTCGAAACCGAAAGATTTTAAGATTGCTTCTAGATAATTCCAGTTGACTTTATCATAAGCCTTTGATAAATCAAGTTGCATCATCATGTCTGCTATTTTCCTTGAGTGAAGTGTATGAATCATTTCCTGTGCTAGAAGGATGTTGTCCAGAATTTGTCTTCCCTCGACATATCTTGATTGTTCCTCTGAAATGAGGCCCGAAAGAATAGGTTTCAGTCTATTGGCTATGACTTTGGAGATGATCTTGTAAATAACATTGCACAATGCAATAGGTCAAAATTTTGCAGGGGTGTTAGCTTCCTCTTCTTTTGGAATGAGAGCTAGGAAAGTGGAATTTAGAGATTTGAGAATTGAGGCAGAACGCCGAGAATCCTCCACCACTTCGCAGACCTCAGTTTTAACAGTTTCCCAGCAAGCCTTATAAAAATTGATTGTGAATCCATCAGTTCCAGGCACTTTGTCATTTGGCATATCCTTCACTGCTTCCTCTACTTCTTCTAAAGAGATTTCTCTAGTTAATGCAAGGTTTTGCTCATTAGAGATTGTCTTGGTAATAGATTTGAAGATTTCATCAATTGCTTCTGTTCTGTCTACCTCTGGTTCCTGAGCTATGCTGTTGAAATGCGAGGTAAGCAGGGTAGAAATTTCTTGATGATTCTCGATAATGTCCCCTTGTTCACTTTTGAGACTGAGGATTTTATTAACATTCGTGTGGTCCATTGCTGATCTGTGAAAGAATTTGGTGTTCCATTCCCCTTCCTTGAGCCATTGGATCCGAGACTTTTGCTTCCAAAAGATCTCTTCCTGCTGGCAACAGAGCTGCCATTGTTGCATTAATATTTTTTCTTTGTTTGCAGTTTCTGGGTTGCTATCTCCAATAATCCAACCTTTGTGAATCTGCTCTAGCTGCTCCTCTATTTTGGATTTTTCTTTGAATATATTCCCAAAGACTTTTATATTCCATGTTTTGATTTTATTTTTGATGTGTCTCAATTTACCTTGAAGTTTGAACATTTTGGTTCCTCTGATATCCAACTGTTCATGCCACCACTTCTCAATAAGTTGAGTGAAGTCCGGATGATTGAGCCAAAATTTCTCAAACCTAAATGGTTTATTTCTAGGAGTACCCTGTATAGTAGCCATCAGAAAAATGGGCCAATGATCCGACCCCCCACTAGGTAGAATGTTTGATTCTACTATTACTCCCTCCAACAACAGACTTTCAGATATTAGAAATCTGTCAAGATGAGAGGCGATTTGTCTCTCACCTCCCCTTCTATTATTCCAGGTGAAGGCCCCACTCTTGGGGTGGATATCCACTAGTTTACCTGTGCTGATAAAATCTAAGAATGCTTCAGAATCTTTGTTGAGTTTCCTGATTCCTCCCTTCTTCTCTGATAGTGTAGTTATCATATTGAAATCCCCTCCTATGATTGCTTTCACTCTGGGATATCTAAGCCTCGGATTCAATAAAGTTCTTAGAAAAGTGTATTTCTCTTCTAACTTCTGAGGCCTATAAACATTGGTACAGAGATAGGTCTCTGAATTGCCTATCACTTGAACTTCTATGCCTATAAAGTGTCTGGTAGCCTCAGAGGAGAGGATGTTGATTACATGTGGATTCCACTAGGTGACTAAACCTCCCTCCCATCCATGACTAGCAGTTTCCAAGTATTCCATTTGTTTTCCTAGCTTTTTGCTTGCGCTATTAATAGTATTGCTTGCACATTTCGTTTCTTGTACAAATATAATATCAGGTTTTTCCTTTTGGACCTTCCTCTTTAACAGTCTCTGTTTTGTTTGGCTATTGAGCCCTCTAACATTCCAAGAAATTACTTTCATTTTAACACATAAAGAATTAGTATCTAAGAGAAAAAGCTTCAAGAGCTTTCATCTTACCAAAGTTTAAGAGCATTTGTCCCATTTCCTACAATGCCTCATTATTGGATCTTCGTCCTCTCCCTTCCTTTGTTTGGAGCTGGTGGATGTTTGAAGTGAGCTTTTTGTTCGTTGTCCCATTCCTTTTGCTATGCCCAGATTCCTGTTTTGCATCTCCAACTCTGCTTTCTGCTTAGCTATGAATATTTCATTAATTTTCCTAACTTCCTCATCCGATATGTTTTCCATCCCCTTCTTTCTCCAGTCGTCCACCATGTCTGGTAGATTAACTCCTTCCTGCGCTAATACCTCATTGAGCTCCATTTCCTCACTGCCGATGTCACTTATGAGCATCTCTAAATCCTCATTTGCTCCTTTTGTGCCTTCCTGATTCTTTTCAGTAATGTTTTGAATATTTTCCTCCATTACTTTGGTTTCTAATTCTATTGTTGTTTTGTTTACTTCAGTGGTCTTGTGCTCCTTATTAGGGTCCTCTGAGTCGGTTTCAGTTTCCAACACTTCAAAAGCATTACTAGCGTTACCTTGTGTTGCGCTTGTTCTGATTGGTCGTTTCTTGTTTTCTCTCTGTCTTACTCTCGGTCAAACAAAGGTATCCCTGTTCTTTCCTACTTGCTCTTCCTTGTGTACTTCCATTGATTTCTTTAATGGACATTCTCTGATTAAATGCCCATGCTCATGGCACTTTCTGTAGCGAAATGGAATTTGCTCATAGTCAATAGCTTGGAAATAGTCCTCATCCCTATACTCCAGCCACAGTCCTTCATGCAATGCCCTCGAAACATCCAACTCCACATAGATCCGAGCACAGGAAGTATATCTTCTCTGTAGAGTGGCTTCTGAGGCTTTGATAAAAGTCCCTAGATTTTCACCTATTTGTTTAAGAGCTGCATGACCCCAATAGTCTATTGGGAGAGCAAAGAGGCGAATCCATACTGGCACCTGCGTGAAGGTTTCTTTCTCTGGCACAAAGTTGGGTTTCCACGGCCTCATTTAGAGGCCCACTGAAGCAAAAAAGTAAGGTCCACAATCAAATATTCTGTCCTTGTCTTCTAAATTGGAAAAGACAACGGTGAAAAAACCTTTGGCTCCATGGTGCAGTCTAACATCACCTTTGGGTTTCCATTATTGCTTTATCCATTAACGCAACGCCCTTTCCATTGGCCATAGTCCCATGAACATGCAAATCACTGCATGTTCAGTCATGTGTTCTCTATAGGCTTGAATTTTTGGATCCATCAGTACCACCCTTAGGACTTTTGCTATTTTCGGCTTGCATGGGCCTTGAGTCGGTTTATCAGTAAGATTTTCTGGCAAGTTCTCCTTCCCATCGTTTTCCTTTCTCGGATCAATCTTCTCATTGTCTTCTTGTTCCTTCTCTTGTTTATTCTCCTGTGCAGGATGTGCCTGCACTTCCTTCGTCTTGTTTCTACTGTCTGCTCTTCCGTTGCTCTCTTTTCCTTTCAGATTTTGAGTGTTTTGTTCCTCCTTGCCCCCGTTTTAGTTTCTTCCCTTGCTAGTTTCTTACTCTTTCTTTGACCTTTCATACCTTGCTATTTGCACCCCTTTCTGTGCTGATTGTTTATGCATGATGATCTGTTTGTATGTGGGTGTCCCTATGGACCCCTCGTTCACCATCTATCGGGTCAGGATCTATCCCCTCCTGAATAGTTCTGCCACTCTGACCCTGTTCCTATCCAGTTTCAAACCCTAGGTCTGAAAATCTGTGAACTACAACCCCTGTTTTCCCCAGCTCAAAAATTCAACGCATTTCAAATTCAATCAATTATTTATTATTTTTTAGTTTAATTAAGTTCTATTTAAACTAAAATGCCGGTACTACCTACTAAGTAACCCTTGTTAAAAATTTTGTTATACAAATTGTTCAAAACAAAATGAAGTAAAAAAAATACAATGAAGTCTTTATAAAAATGAAGATGAGAAAAATAGCAATGGGATAAATAACACACTTTCTTATTTTCGAGAACAAGGAAATTCTTAATTTCACAATAGTAACCCTTGTTAAAAATTGTGTTATACAAACTGTTCAAAACAAAATGTAGTAAAAAAAATACAACGAAGACTTTATAAAATTGAAGATCAGAAAAATAGTAATGGGATAAATAACACACTTTCTCATTTTCAAGAACAAGGAAATTCTTAATTTCACAATATCTAATCAATAGCGCACACACTTACAATTTTCAAAATAAGCATCGTCCCCAATTTCTCAAATTCCACATTCCTCAAACTGCTACTTCAAAGTGCATAATGGGCTTTACATATTTGCATGTGCATGTGTTTTTGCATGTGCATATCTAGTTAAGCCTTTCTAGAAATGGACACATGTGAGAGTTTCCATACACTTTTCCATATAATTTCTCTCTATGAAAGAATTTGGAATAAATTTGAGAGAGAAAATTTTAGTCGGTTTATTCACCGATGGGCATATATATTTCAATTCACAATGGAAGTTTATTTATGGAAATTAAATTTTCTCATTTTTCAATGGCCATGATCGAGTGTTGGTATACTATTTTTTGTCTAATAGGTTGATGGATGGCAAGGATGAGATGGAGATTAAGGAGGCATTGAGAAGTGGCGGCACGACAGTGGATCAAAAGATTGTCTCAAAGGGAAGGGTGGGTGTCATGGCGACGATGGCATATCAAGAGGCAACCAACAACAGTCGATCATGGCCATTGAAAAATATAAAAAATTAAATTTTGATCGATGGAATTCCACTATGGAAGTAGTGGATCGACAATGGCATGTCAAGAGGCAACAACATGTTACAAAATGGAACGTTTTAGCACCGAAGAGAATATCAACGTTTGAAAGATGGAAGAGAAGAATTGTTTATGTTGTTGAATAGGTGAGTTTTCTTGTGTACTAATAAGCTAACATAGTCTTCGGCTATGATAGATCATATTTCTAATTGAGGCAGAGGTACAACATGCAGACATGGAAAGAGGAAGGGACTACTTGCATTCGTAGGAAGTGGTGAGTGGTTTCATATTTGCGCACAAGCTATGGCTGTTGTTTAAAAAAAAAAATCGTTTTGGTTTTCTTGACTCATTATACTGATAACGTAAAAGCGATGTTAAAATTTGTATAGATGTGAATTGTATTGGCAATGATTCGAGTGTTTTTCTTGTACTGACTGGATGTAACAAAGCCATGGGTGACCTTGTCGAATTTACAATGAGTCTTCAGATTAAAAATTGTGAACATATGACACGTACAGAGTAAGAGACGATGTTGTTTGTTTTTTTAGATAGTAGAATTTGTTATGACTTGTTTAGAAGATTCACCTTTTTTTCATATATAATGTTGTGTGAAAAGAGAAAAAAATGATTTATGTTTTAGAGCCTGCTGAGGAGAAACATTATATGCACATGGAGGTGAGGTGGGAGGAAAGGGCAATGGGGAAATTTTAATTGAAAAAAAATGTCATTGAAAAAAGGTAGACAAAAGTGATAGGGTGATGCAAAAACCAGAGAGAATATTTGAAATGTAGTCGTAGCGTGGGTGAGTGTGATAGTCAAAAGGTGGGATAAAAATGTAGAGGAGTTGGATAAAGTCATGAGCCTGACCCTGGCGTCGAAGGTGATGTGATATATTGGTCATTTTTAAATTGAAAAATAAATATTTTTAAATAAATGTGGTTGCATTTCATTTTTTTTAGAAATGTTTCGTAAAGGATATTTTGGTTTGCATGTTCAACATGAAAGCTTGAACATTTTAATAGCCAAAGAGAAGAGAAGGTGATTGGTGGCACATAAATAAGTAAAAAAAAAAAAAAATTGGTAGCTAGACATGGAGAGAGTCAATTAGATAAAGTTCGAGAAGTTTGAAACATAGTCAAAGCTGGATTCAATGCGGTAGTCAAAAGGTGGGATGGAAATGTAAAGGATTTGGATAAAGTCGTCAGCCCAACCGTGACGTAGAAGGTGATGTGGTGTGTTGGTGGTTTTTAAACTAAGAAAAATGTCTTTATATAAATGCGGTTGCATTTAGTTTTTTTTTAAGAAATGTTTTGATAGGGATATATATTTTTTGCATGTTTAACATAAAATTTTGAACATTTTAATACCTAGAAAGAAGAGAAGGTAATTGGTGGTACGAAAATCGATTAAAACATTTTTCTCTTGGTGGCCATATGTGGAGACATTTGGGTGGACGAAGGACGGGATGGTTAAGCATATAAGTTAGATGGTGGGGAGGCTGACTCCGACGTGCACCATTTTCGATGTACTCCTGTTTCCGGGATGGGAAATGTTATTAATAAAAAAAAAAATTCATGACAACTTTATTTACAAAGAATAGTTATTTGAAAAAATATTTTAAAAGATAAATGAAATTGATTTTGAGAAAAGTAAAACATTTTTCTATTGTTGGTGGGACCCAGAGATAGTTAGGTGGATGGAGGTTGGGATGCTTTATTGTAGAAGTTAGTTGGTTGGGAGGCGGAGCCTGAAGTACATAGTTTTCGTTGTACTCGTGTTTGCAGCGTGCAAGGGAAATGTGATTTTAAAAATGTTTATTTTTTTTCCTCTAATGTTATTTTGCTAGATTGTTACTTGAAAAGATGTTGAAAAGGATGAAAGGGTTCTCTTTTTTCAAGATTGGAAAAATATTTGTAAATGTATTAAAAACGTGTTATTTTCAAAAATAAAATATTTCTATAGAATAATAGATTAAAAAAAAAATATATGATATTATTTTGAAAAAATTTGTTTTTTAATAAATGTTTGCATTCTATATCTTTTAGCTTTTAATAGGGTAGTTTTGATGTTTGAGAAGATGGAAGTACTAAAAATTGGTTGGTGGCATGGTAATTAAAAAGAAAATGAAGAATTGATAATTTATTTTTATGATGTTATTTTGAATAAAATAGTGTTTTTTCCACAAATGTTTTTGTTGTGTATTTTTTAACTTTGTTAATATGGTAGTATGGGAGTTTGAGAAGATGGAAGTAACAAAAACTCATTGCTTCCACGAAAATTGGAAAAAGAATAATATTGGTGGGAGGAGAGAGTTGACCCCGACTACGCAGACGAAGGTGGGAGGGTAGGAGGGGTGTGGAAGAATCGTGGGAGGGAGGAGAGACCTAATCCTAGCTATGGGACAGTTCCATGGCATAGGCTAGTGTGAGTGCAAGCTAGATTGTAGAAAATAAAAACTCAAAAATTACAGGTCCTATTGGGATAATTGCATGTCAGGAGTGACAATTGCATAGTGGAAACACTTCCTTGATGTTGATAGGTGGGCTTGCGAACGTGGTATTTAGACTATTCAATGAGGAGATAACGACGTAAATTTGTGATTTAATTTGTTGGGCATTATTTATGTTGATCTTTTGTTTTGTAGATCGAACAATGTGCTTCAATGTTATTTTATGCCTTGTGTATCCTTGGATTGTGTTGAGTCATTCCATATTGGTTATATGAGACTATGGAAGTGGTGGTTTTGTGTGTGGTGTAGTAATAGAAAATATATATGTGTGTGTGTGTGTGTGTGTGTGTAATATGGGAGGCTCATTGTAAGTATTTAAAGTTTATTTAGTATTGAAATTTATTTCTTCTGTAAGGTGTCTGTGCTTAAATAGTTATACTTATTGACCATGTGGGATGGGAAAGAATATTGAAAAGTGAAATTAAAATTAAGTTGAAATTCGGTGTCAAAATGTTAACTGAAGGAACAAGCAAACGTGGTTCGAAAATATCTTGGTTGTCTGGTTCACTTGAGAGAGCGAATGAATATCACCGACATGGTATGGACATAACAAGGATGTAGTAAATGTGTGTAGAAGAGTCACATACTAGGAAAAGAAAATAGCATTGATAATTCATCAACATGATGGAGTGGACAATCGTATGTACAGGAATATCAATAATATGATGGGAATAATATTTACTTGAAATTGTTTCTTTGTGCAGATGTTGAACATGTTGAGATTTGTTTGGTGAAGAAAAATGTTCTTACCCTTGTGCTTTTTTACCAACATTGTGTTTCCAAAGAAGGTGTTCGTGTAGGTGACAATGATGGTTCCTTTGCAGACAATGGAAGGAATGGACTATTGGAACAAAATCACATTCATGGAAATGAGTGGTTTATATGATCGGGTTTTATTAGTGGCAACAATATGGTTGACGACACGATGGGGAATTTCGGTTAGTATTCTAGCAATGTGAGGTTGTGCATTCATTCTAACAAGTATATAATGAATATCGTGACTCCACCGGATTTTGTTCATGCTCGATCTCTTGGAAGAGAACAGGTTCCTAAAGTATTTTTTTTTTGATAGGATTTTAACATGTGAATGGAATACATTAATTGTTCTATGTTTTTTCTTATTTCACTGGTTTGTGCAAAACAATGTTGGAAGGAATATTGGTGGATAGGCAGAGGTGGAAGGAACAGAGACTTTGTGCATTCATCAAGTTGGGTTTTGGCCATTTGAAGATTTTGTTGATAGTAGTATGCTTGCTGGGATGGTTGAAAATTTGTGATAGTGAGTTGGAATGTCAGAACAAGCATGTCTAGAAGCAAGTGTGTAAACAAAATTGTTATTCATAGAGAATCTATGGAGAGTCCCTCTCATCAAACATGATAGTCACATAAGTGGATTTGTTTTGGTGGGATTTGTGCATTTGAATATGTGTTTGGAAATTGTTAGATTCATCTTTTAATCATTTTGTTTTGTTGCAGAGAAATATTGGAGTGAATGGTGCTCATAAAAGTAAATTTAGAAACAAGGCAACCTTTGTCGGCTCATTAAGTTTAGCTCGGTCAGCGCGTTGGGCTAGAAAATGTGTGTTTTGTCTCTAAAAGTTAGTAAGTCATCATTTTTTATATGGTTCATTTTGACATTATTATTTTAACTTTATGCAAGTAGAACAAATCAAACTAAAACCAAAAAGGACGAATGAATTCCGATGAATCTATGGAAAGAAATGTTCACTGAAATGCTCAAACCGAAGAGGTTATATCAGATTAACCTCAATCTCAGTTGGTGTTCCACAGAGAGAGTGGTATTGGCTAACATCATTTTACCAGATAGATGATTGAGGTGCATAAAATGTTCCGTTGCAAGATTGATAAATTTTCTATTGTGGAAATGTGCCGAGTCTATAATGAATAATATCTTGGTATACAGGTTGTGAGATGGCATGAAGGGCCCATCTGTAAAACATTTAAGAGTGTGAGAGGTTGTCACTGTTTCTCTTGCTTTAACAACATGGATCTTGGTGAGAAGCCCGAGGTCTTAGGATTTTTTATGTAGGTTGAATAAATGTTAATAGAACGAGTGAATCCAATATTGCAAGTGAAACATGCTTGAGGTAGCTAATATAAATATAGTGGGAATACAATTAGTTTTCCATAAGACATATCTTTTATTACAATGAACCTTCCATGATGTGTAGAGCAACTTGATTTTCTAATTGTAAAGAGATGTGATGCTGAGTCCAAGTATTATGAATTCTATGTGAAGAGACAATGTCCGCTGCATGCATTAGTATACAAAATTCAGATGGATAAATATTACAAACATGTTGAAATAAATATGGATTATGTGGCTTCTCTGCTAGAAAAACTCACTAACGTGTCTAGCAGGCTGTAGTATGTGGATATTGATTTGGGTGAAACAAGGAGAGATGGTGAGGGCATTTAAATGTTGCGGAGTGGTGGTTTGCACTGCCATCCATCATCATTTATTTCATGTATTCCTAATGAGTGCAGGGAAGTGGAAAAATAAGGAGATTCATTGAAAGCATAGATTTTAGAAGTGACAACGCAGTCGAATGGCCAAATATTGGAACATCCCCTGTAAATGAATATAATTCTGAGGGGTTGTTGGACATGGCCTTCCCAACTTTGTTTCCCACTAGTGATGTTGATTGGTTGCATCCATGTATTTGCAATGTTGAAATGCATGAATATGGTTTGTATCTACTTATGTATTGTGATCAAATATTTGGAAGCCATCCTCAGTTTCAGTATTTCCTGTTGAATATGATTATGCATCATCATAGCCGGGGAATAAATTCTTTATTCTTGAAAAAGAATATCAATGATATTTCACCTAAAACTGTTCAAGAGTTGCATCAACATCTCGGGGATTCACTTCACAATAAATTGGTAGAGGAATTAATTCATTTTTGTTGTTGTCTTAGGGGTACAAGGGCATATTAGACAAACTATCATTCTGAGCTGATAGACAAGATCATGCAATTGGGCTGCCCAACATTGTTTTTACATTGAGTGTAGTTGACACTAAGTGGAATGACTTGCATTGTCTTATGCCTTAAATGGCATGTTCTCATCTACAAAATGATTATGCAAAAAAGATTGATAATGTTATTCAATACTCACATATATTTTCTTTGTACATGCACCAAAGATTCAATATATTTTGTGAATTGGTTCTTGAGAAGTATCTAGGAGGTAAATACTTTTGGTATAGGTTCGTGGTTCTTTCTTTTGATGTATTTTCTATGGGCTTGGAATGATGCCTCTATTGTTTTTTTTAGCTTTTATATGGTAACTACATGTTAAACAAATTTTGGCAGGTATGAGTCGCAGCAAAGGGACTGAGCGCACATCCACGGTTTCCTGTGGCTGTGAGGAGATTTGAATATGGAAACATTGGATTGGACAAACCCTTTGGATGTTGATGAAGCCAAACCCTACTTTGACAAATATTTAACAACATGGAATCCAAGGAACATACACCATTGTAATGTGATGATTCCTCAAAGTGTTAATCATGACTCGTTCTTTTGAAAAGCTCGCATATTGTTTCGAGCAATCCTAATCAAGATTATGAGCATTTGGTCAACATTATACAAAGACACAAAAAATGCAGTGTTAATTCATGTTTACAGAAAAATGGTTGTATCCTTTCATGTTGTTATGATGCTCCATTGGAGGTGTTTTTCAGTGTATTTGTCATGTTTTCTGTTGTTGTTGCAACGGGTGGTAGAAGTCCAATGTTGTTTCTCACACCCACTGACATAACTTCTTTCAATATACATGGAAAGAAAATACACTCAACTTTATAAATCCCCATAAAAGATATCAAAATCTCTAAGCGGGAAATCCATAGCAACATTTGAAGAAGAAATGAGGCACATTTGTTATGTTTTGATTGATGAGATGAGATTTATAGGTCCTAGCTTTTTTAAGAGACAAATGCATGTTTATGGGAAGCCTTCCTGAAAAGAAGGACTCTCCTTTCAATGGCAAGCCGATCATTCTTGTGGGTGACCTAAGGCAGTTGCTTTTTGTCAAGGATAAACCTTTGTATGTAAGGAGAATAGTAGGGAATGTGTTATGGGAAAGCATAAATATTATTTTCACTTTGGATAAAATCTTTAGGGAAGAGGGAGATGATCATAGACAAGTTTTGTTTTGAAATATTTTAACGAATATTAGAAATATAGAGCCTACTCTACATGATTGGGATCTTCTCATGCCATGTGTTGACAATTGCCTATGTCCAAAGGAAAATAATTTGTTTGATTCTTCAATTCACTTGTTTGCAATGAATAATTCAGTGAACTTTCACAATCGAAAGATGCTCAAATCATTTAGTTTCCCAGTTGTGAGGTGTGTCGCAGAGTGGACGAGATGAACATAAATAGTTTACAACGATGATGATGTTTTGAAGCATGAGGTGTTTCTATGTCATGGAGAGTGTGTCATGTTGGCATGCAATTTGGGGGTTGAAGTTGGGCTGGTAAATGGCATGTTTAGATATATACTATATGCCTAGTTCGAAGTTGCCTGAACTTTCAGTGTTTTCTATGGTTATTTTTTTAGAATTACACAAGTGTTCCAATTTATATAAATTGTCCAAGAATTGTGCCAATAACACTAGTTATTATAGGGAATCTAAAATATATACCTTTAAGAATGGTGTGGCCATCTAGTATACACAAATCACATGGGATGACTTTGCAACGAGCCATTGTTGATCTCATTAGATGGTTTGCGGGTTTCGCCGCATGTTTCTTTTCAAAGTTTTACTAAAATGAAAAGCAGTGCATATGTCACACTTAGGAAGAAAGAGGAGGAGCGGTTAATGAAATATATTGCAACAAATTTTATTTTTTTAATTACAAAATTGTAAAAAAAATATTGTTGCATGTGTTGTTAGGAAAAGCATTGCTTGTAAATAAGTTTTGTTGAGAAACAAATGAATTAGGCACATTTTCCTTTCAATGTCAATGTTCACAGTAAAAAATATATGCAGTCAGATGATACACATTTGTTTTGTTTAATTAAAATGTTCTAAAAAAATATTGTTGCATGCATCGCAAGAAAATATACAAATTATTGTAGGCAAAGCTAGACATGAATAAGGTTAAGAAATGAATAGGAAATACATGCACCAAGAAAATAAATTTAAGGCAGGAAATGTGTGTGATAGCTAAATAGGCATTCAACTCATGATTTTGTTTTTCAAAAATATTCCACTGCAACAATTGATTGGGAAATGAAAATGAAGGAAAAAGTTACTTGAAAATAAGCTATGATTAAAAAATAAATGATTAAGTCATTGCATTTTGAAAAATAACGTTGACTATGAAATACATATGCAATCATAAAACAAAAAACAAATTTCTTTCATAGAAAGAAACACACAACAAGATAAACTGACAAGCGTAGAACAAAATATTGGTTTATCCAAGTGCAAATATAAATTAATAAAGTTAAAGATTGAGTAGAAAAATTGTTTGTAAAGAGAGAAAATGAATGTGGTGGGTCAATTTGCATTAAACTAAGATTTCTTTTGTACAAAAGGGTTCAACTTCAAAAAATTTAGGTTGGAATACTAACCTTCTTCCCAAAAAATATTTGCATGTACGGCTAGGAAAACAATTACATGAAAGGAAACAATCTTGTGAACATGAGAATTTTAGTGCACTATAGTTAGAATACTGTGGTTGAGTGCAAAAGAGATATGTGAGCACATAACAGAAAGCAATTTTCTTTGATAGAGGAAAGCAAATAGATTTCCATTTCCTAAGGAGTCTTTTAGAGAACGTGGAAATATTGTTCCATGCACAAACATGAATATAGTTAAGCATTGATCATGATATAGATCCATTTAAAAATGAAAGAGATTATAGGGAATGAATCCCAAATGTCAATACACATAAAACTGGCACTTTTGATTTTGAAAAAAAAATCACATTTTAGAAATTGGTCGCAAATTTCTTTCAGGAAGAAAACAAGGTGTATCATATGCAGGAAAAGAGTTGTTGAGCACATTATGCCAATATTGAGCTAGAGATAAACGTTAGTAAACTTGACAAGTGAAGAGAAGCAAGATCCTTAAAAAAATGTAAGTGATCATAGAAACAAGACACATTCAATTCATTGTGTTTATCTTCAAAAACATTTCATTTCAAAAAATACTTTGGAAAATAAAAGTATTGGATATCATTAGCATACAGACACCTAGTCTAATGTAGTAGTACATATAAATAACACTGAATAAAAGGAAATTGTGTTCAGTAGCCTAGAATCATCAAATATGTAAGATTTGTATGCAAGAAAGCATAAAGCCATCGCTATAATTTTAATCCTTCCTAAAAGGATTTTGTGTATGTGAATTTGGCAGTTCATTCAAGCTTCCTCGTCCTCATTCGACTCTTCTTTGTCAATGCTGACCAAATGTGGTGCATTTTCCTTGATGTGGTTAGCCTTATATGACAACACCTGAGAAATTCCTTACAAGTGGACATGATGAATATGAGTAATATTCACTTCACACATAGATATCAAATTCTGCACAAATCATTTCTTTTTTTCATACTTCATTCTAAATTTGGAAATGAGTTTGATCTACTTGAAGGGAAACTAGAGAAATATCTAAAAAAATTGTTGATCCGGGTTTTGAGGGAGCCTATGACTCATTGGTCATTTGTGGCAATGTGTTTGAGATTTTGTTGCATTGAGACATGTTTTGCATATTTTAATGGTTTGGATCGTGAGAGATCAGGTTCCTCTATAAAATCTATCCCCATATCCCATACTAACAGATAGTGTCCAGTGTCCCTTTTGATGTATTATTTGATTTCTTTTGCCTCAAACATTCATTGACTCAAAGAAGCAAACATTAGTCTTTTTTTTGTTTTGGAGACTTTGAGATGTACTTAGGCTGGAACTCTGTTTCCAATTCAAGAATTGATGTGAATTTTTGTTTGATGTACTTATATTCTTCTACAAAAGATCCTATTATGTCCTCAAGTTCCACATTCTATTGAAAAAATGTGCAAATATTGTCTGTTTCTTTATATAACATACCCTGCTCTTTTCTCAATATTTCGCTTTCCTTTATTGCTTTCACTTTAAAACCCTCCACGATATTCTTTTCCTATTGAATTTGAATTGACTGAAACTTAAGAGTTTCAATTTATTCTTTCATTTTTGTCATCATGGTTACAATGTTGTTGTCACATTCTTCCTTCAATATTTGAATTTGTTGTGCATGTGTGTTTTTGATTACTTGCATGTCTGCAGAGTGTTTCAATTTCAATTCATTTAAGTGATTTTGGTATTCATTCTTCAAGTTCTCTCTTTTGATGGCAAACCCACCTACAAGCATTGTGGAATGCTCCTACCAACTTTCTTCACTGAAAGCATTGGATTTATCAATTTTACTTTCTAGATTTTTGACCTTCTCCAAAATACTCTTGGAGGCGATGGAAAGTTCGGCAACATGGTGCTGATTGTAATTAACAAAAGCTCCTAGTGGCTATTAGGATTATTCAACTTTTTCCTCAACATTTCCTGTTGCTTACCAGCTAAATTCTGAAATGGTTTTGAAACTGTCAAGCTTTGTTTTCTTCATTTTTCTAACAACTAACTTGGGTACTGAATATTTCATATTATTCATTATATAAAGCCTCTATTCATAAGTCATATTCCCTCATTTATGCCACTTTCCATAGCCATTATACCACCAATTTTTGCTAAATGTACCTCTTCTAGCATGTGGTTAATTATGATAGATTTATTATCTTTTTAATGGTTAAAACATGTTTTTAACATGATTTTATTAATGAAGGTTTTACTAATATGGTTATGTGGCTAATAAGCATGTTTGAGTATGAAAATTTATATTTCTTTACTAGTTCAGTAAAAATTGGGCAGTTCAGTACTTAGTTTGGTGCCAGTTTAGCAATTCGGTACTCAATTCTACACCTGCACAAATGGAGAAGAAGGTCAAATTATAAAATATGTTTTTATTTTCTATAGAATCGTAAATTACGTTCCAAATGGGCTTAATATGTTGGCACAAGCCTTGGAATACATCGAACTCACACGTGTGGGATCCTAGCACATGATTTAAACTAGAGCCAAAAATAGGTAACAATTTTGAAACTACCATGTTCTGCCTCGATTTACGTGCATATGGTGGCAAATCTAAAAAATCTGGAAAATGGATTTTTGTAAAACATATAAATTTACTTACATCTCAAATCGTTTGTAAAAAATCCATACTATTTAAAAATTACAATTGGATCTTCAAAGCAAATTTGTACAAAATTTTTGAAAAACCCATATTAGTAAAAGTATCTAAACAACCAACTTTAGGCATGATTTCCGAGGCCATGGAGTTGAATAAGGAAAATACAAGAGAGGGTTTTGTTGATAATATGACAAATTATGCTCCATATAAACGTATCCTCAAAATACATCATGTTCAAGAATATATCGCTGTCATTTAACACCAATTTGTATAAAAAATACACAAAAATTAGATTTTTGGGATTTTCCTCTAAAGTTGTAAATTCGTTTTCTGTGTTTAGGGGATTGGATCTTATCCCTCCTCAAAGGATTTTATGTATAAATAAAGCCTCAAAGGGCAGAGATAGGGAGTAGAGAACACAATGAAGAATCTGTCATTATTTTGAGTTCATATTTTGTAATGTAAACAATGTAAACTTTGAAAGGAGAAGTGATACGATTACCCATTTCATTGAGGTATCAAAAAAGTCAACTGATTTGAAAGGAGAAGTGATACGATTACCCATTTCATTGAGGTATCAAAAAAGTCAACTGATTTTGAAAACTGGTGATAAAGAATACATTAGTTTTTAGAATGTTAGTGATTTGCACGTTGATTATAAAAAGTGTTGATTTGCATCAAGCCCTTTTTTAAAAGACCTATATTTTTATTTTAAATTTTCTAATGTATTAAATGTGAAAATGATTTTCTAAATTTAACAATTTTTGAAGTGGTCTTCTTCTTCATATTTTCTTGGTTTTTTTTTTTTTTTTTTTTTTTTTTTTTTTTTTTTTTTTTAGTGAGGTTTTTTTTTTTTTTGCATAGTTAAAGAAAAAGGTCAATATTTTAAGGTTTCGATATTCTACATATTTATATGTCGTTAATTAATTTTTCAATGTACACCAACTAATTGTGTGTAAAAAATAATATTTTTTTACAATTGACATAAAAATAACCATTTTGAACATAAATATAACTAAAAAATTACACATTTTTACAATATTTTGCTAGAAATTACATGTCAAAATGACAATTTTATAGGAAAAAATTAACACAAAATGGTCAAATGATAGTTTTTTTCTTTTATGAATTTCATGTCAAAAAAATAATAACCACTATTTTTTTTCAAAAAAATAATGATTCATGTAAAAATTAAAGTGAAAATCACATAATACATATATTGAACACATAACAACATTATTTGTATGCTATTCTTCTCTTAAAATGTCAACGTCAAATCATTACAAGTATAACTAATTAATAGTTACAAAAAATGAGCTTGATTTCTAGGCACAACTTAAATTTAATCAACAATATCACGTAATCCAAACTCTTCATCCTCTAGAGTTTCATCATTGTCTTCTTCCACAATATTTTCTGCTTCATTTTTCTCATTTTCCTCTTCTAATGGATCTTTGATGTCTGTGAATCTCCCAATGTATGTCTTTCCAATCATTCCACGTAATCGTGGTTGAGGTTCCCTTTACTTTTTTACCACACGTGATTCACTAAAATCCCCTTTATTCAACCCAATTTCTTGTATTGCATTTGGAAGAGATTGAAGAGCATTAATTTGTTTTTGAATAAATTTGCACTGTACTAAATCTTTTTTAATGGCAATGCAATTTATTCCTTTTTGTAGGCAACATGCTAGTGTTGTACCTAATTATCAAAAACAAAATAAATAATGAAGTAAATTAGTACAATGACATATAAATTAAGAAAAAATATATTGAAATTCAATTCTATATAATAAAACTTACGTGAGCCAGAAAATAAATCCAGAACCCAATCTCCCTCATTTTATTATAAGTCTATAAGATAGTTAATCAATGACTGTGGCTTTTTTTATTAATGTTAACTATCTCTCCTTTTGCTGCTTTATCTTCATATGTTATTTTTTTCACAATAGCATCATAAACCAGTACTTGAATACGAATTTTTCCATCTACCTAATTAAAAATCATAGACATATAGCCATCATATTTTATCCAACTATCAATATGGATGAAATCAAAATCATTTATAATTGGTTGATCTTCATGGTTAAGAAGATTTGAATTTTTCCGTAACATGAAATAGTAAAATTTCAATTAAGTTGAACATAAATGAATTTTTTAACATTAATCAAATATACATTTTCAACATCATACCATGTAAGTTGCATCCTTGAAGCTTGACAATAACATTGCCAATTGCGTGTCTAAATGAAATGTCACAAATCTCCATAATGGTGATGATGTTACTTCTACAAATCCTGCAACCACTTTACTAAGAGCTTGATAAGTATAAGGGTCACTATCATAGTCAATTTTTGGGATATTGAAACCATGGGGAATATCTGGTAAAACTAGGGAATAATCCCTTTTAGGTATGAGTTTAGCAATGTCTTCACGATCACCTTGTATTACTTGATATTGAATAGTATCAAGCCAATTGCAAATGAAGTGAGTAAGATTTGGATCAAGTTCAACATTCCTAAGACACTTCTTTTTTAGTCTTTCGATCTTAACTTTTTCAATAAAGGTTCTGAAACTATCTGGTGTTCCATTTGCATCCTTCCTTATCTTTAATAAAATAAACAAATGTATGTATAAGTTATAAAATAGAAATAATATACATATGAATAAAAATGAATGTATAAATTAACATACCTTTTTAAATGCAATATAAAAATCTTTTAGAGTTGATGTAGAACTTGAATCTAGATAGTTGCATACAACATCATCCCAACTATCTTCATTCAACAATTTAACCATTTGTTCTTGTATTTTCATGTAAACTTTGTGACTGAATAGATAAAGTAAAAAAAATTAATATAATGATATGTATAACAAATACTACCAAGAACAATATTTAAAATAAAATTATAATTTAGAAATAAGTAAAATAGTTCAGCAAACTTACTTTTGAAATTCCCTCGACATTTCCTCCAATGATAATTCCCCTGACTTCACATGAGATAATATTTCTTTGATAGGTTTTTCATCCTTCACTCCTTGTAATGTTCTCCAAGGTGTGATAGTCATATCTTCTGGAATCTGCTTCATTTCAAGACTTGTTTTACTGTTGCTACATATGAATGGTTTAGACCTTTTGACCTTCTAGTTTTTAATGCCAATGCTCTCCCACATGCTAAAAATCTCATTAATCAATTCCCATGTCTCTCAAGTTCTGAATACCAACTGGAAAATGTTATCAATACTTATGAATATATAATTATTTACTCTGTCGCCTTTTGAACTGATTTTCTCCTCAATTTGATAGTCTATTTCCATACAACATTCCTTTTAGAATTCTATAATAACATTTATCTTATCCCCACCACATTTTTCTTCAAATTAGTTATGGATAAGTCTAACCCTTTGGATGAAATTCGTAGACATCCTATATTCATTATCTGAATTATGATCCCATGCCAATAATTTTGCTTCTATATCTAATAAACAAACATAAATGATACATTTCATTGTTTCAAAACATGGGTTATTGGGATATTCTTCCATCAATTACCTTTGAGCTTTTACACAATGGTTACCCCCGAGCACATAACAATTGTATTGAAAAAATTTTGACTTATCAAATGCTTCTTTGTTGGGAACTTGAACTAGATCAACAAGAAGCACATAATTAACCACATGAGCATATGGATTGTGCCTCATCAATGTCTTCAAGTTGTGAACATGCAAGTGGTGTGGCTTTCTTATTTGATATTTACATTGTCCTTCACTTGGCTTATAGATTTGTCTCACATTAAGCTAAAATGTATGACCACCTTCAATTAAGTTTGTCTTTGTCAAGTTATGTTGAATGAAATTTTGTTTTGTTTTAATAATTCCATCCTCTAAATCAGCTCATGGTGTAATGATTTCCCTGATTCCTTTTGAATTTTCACTAGGATCTTCAACGTTGGCAATGACTACTTGAGAATGTTTAACTTTGATTTTATACCTCCTAACATTCTCATCATTAACTAGAACATAGACATTCTTGGGCATTGTTACATTTGGTCTTTTATAGCTCTTCTCCTTTCTAACATCAGTTTTACTGTCATCCTCAGTAATGGAAACATATTCTTCAACGTTAATTTCAACTTCCTCATCTTCAAAAGTAATATGTCTACCTTTTCTAGATTTATCTACTAAAGACATTTTTTTCTGATCCCTTGGATGTAGTTTTGTAGCATCATGAATTACTAGTTTTTGTTTGTTTGTCATATCTTCTTCTGACCGTGAGTAGAAACTGCTGACAACATTCATAATATATTTCTCTATGAAATGAATGCCTCTCAACATAATTGAAAGATTTTTAATAAAATTCCTTCAAACAAAAGATCATATGTCAATAAAAACTAGGTTATAAAAATATAATGAGATAGTTACAATAACGCAAAACACAAATATAAATAACAATACTTACCATATCATGCGCAATTTCATTTATAATTTGTTTACACAACTTTGCAGATTCCTCTGTTGTGTAATATAATGACAATGATAACCGATATTTAATCTTTCCATGTGACTTGGGCAGTTTTGTAAGTACATAAACAACTTTAGTGCTCGATATAAAACAGATGTCTATGACCTTTCCCAGCACGTCATAAATTCCACTATCATTAGGGATATCATCATATAGATATATATACACATGTTCACCTTCTCTATCTTTCACATACCATACATTTTTTGTAAGCTTCACTTCTTTTGATTTCTTCTAGTATGAATTGTCTTCTTATCATTTGAGACACTTTATAGATTTGTAGTTATTAGCTTAGATTTGGTTCATTCAACAGTGATTTTTGAGGATCCACCCTCTCCCTCCCCTTAGCCACATTCAACGTCTTATATTTGAAAGCCATGGATTCTTCTGATAATGAAGTTTCACTTTGTGAATCATCAACATCTTCATCGTGTAACAAATTTATTCATATTAATGAATATAATGGATATTCTTCCACTATGAATATAGAGTAAAGTCTTCCACTTAGTGTTGGGTGTGGGGCCTAATTATCTTCTTTATTCAGAGGTATCACCACATTGGACTCCAGTTCGTAATGTGCCAGAAATGCCACAAGTAAATGTGTGCCGCTGGGGGGCCCAGGGGGTGGCGACGACTATTATTTGGAGCCCTCCTGGAGGGGGATCAAGGCAGTGCCCCTGAAGCTAAAAATAGATGTAAAATTTCCTTGTAAAATGTTTTAATTTCATAGTCAATCTGAGCCGTTCATTAGGTGTAGATATGACAGTAGAAGTTATGTTTAATTTAGAGTCTTTTTCCCTAGAAGGAAACCCCTCACTATATATGAAGGAATTGTATTGCCTCTATGTAGATCTGTATTCTAAGAGAGAAAGAGAGAGGAGATTGAGAGCAAAGAGCCAATTGCAATGGATATGTTGTAGGTTGTATATCTTTAGTTTGTTGGATAATATAAAAGGAAGGACTGGTTGTTTCTCTATTGACATAGCCCAAATTTGGTGAACCACATATGTCTGTGTCTCTCTTGTTTTATGTGTTTTCTATGTTTATATTTTTGCAATATTTTTATGTGTTCCATTGCTCTGTAATATATGATTTTCTAACACTTGGTCCTAATCCAAAGGACTATGAGAGCAACAATGATGAAAGACAAGATGAATAATTTCAAATAAATAAAGAGTCATAATTTCCACTTAGTCCTAATCCTATGGACTATGAGAGCAGCAATGATGAAGAGCATGATGAAGATTTTCAAATAAATAAAGAGTCACGGTTTCCACTTAGCCCTAATCCTATGAACTATGAGAGCAGTAGTGATGAAGATCATGATGAAGAATTTCAAATGAATAGTGTCACAGTGTCCACTTAGTCCTAATCCTATGGACTATGAGAGCAACAGTGATGAAGAGTATGATGAAGAATTTCAAATGAATAGAGTGTCACCATGTCATCTTAGTCCTAATCCTATGGACTATGGGAGCAGCAACAATGAAGAGCATGATGACGAATTTCAAATGAATAGAGTGTCATGGTGTCCAATTAGTCCTAATCCTATGGACTATGAGAGCAGTAGTGATGAAGAGCACGATGAAGAATTGCAAATGAATAGAGTGGCACGGTGTCCACTTAGTCTTAATCCTATGGACTATGAGAGAAGCTGTGATGAAGCGCGTGATGAAGATTTTCAAATAAATAAAGAGTCATGGTTTCCACTTAGTCCTAATCCCATGGACTATGAGAGAAGCAATGATGAAGGCCAAGATGAATAATTTCCAATAAATCGAGAGTCACATTTTCCAGCTAGTCCTAATCCTTTGGATTATGAGAGTAGTAGTGACGAAGGACAGGATGAAGCACTTAGTCCTAATCGTAAGGAATATGAGAGAAGTAGTGATGAAGGGAAAGATGAATAATTTTTAGTAAGTAAAGAGTCACATTTTCGACATAGTCCTAATCCTATAGACTATGGGAGTAGCACTGACAATGCACATCATGAAGAATATCCAATAAACATTGAGTCAAATTTTCCATTTAGTACTAATTCTAAGGACTATGAGGGTAGCAGTGAAGAAGAGGAAGATGAAGAATATCCTCCAAGTTAGTATTTCAAAAGAACAGATGATCATAGTGAGGATAACATTCCTCATAATGATGATGAAAATGCTTATACAAATGATGATCCAATGATAGAGATGTTGCTAGGAAATATTGTATCGAGGAGTAGGATCATACCTTTTCGTATCAATCCAAGATGTTCTAGTTATACAAGGGTTAAAGTAGAATATATGACGAGAAGAAGTTCTATCAGTGCTCTCATTTCAAGTGAATGCTGCAAAAAGATTGCTTCAAACATATGGATTTCAAGTTTGCACTAGGGAAAAGGAAGAGATATTTGTGAATGAATAAAAGCATGAAAATTTCATATTTAGTGGGGTTCATGCAATCTACATCGTCAGGTTATGATTATCATATTGGGTCTTTATTTATCTGTAGAAAGGCTTTCAAAATGTTTCATTAAATGGGTACTTTTCATCTATCAATAATCCAAGAAAATTTGGAGAAGGATCCCACATTTTATTTAGAAGTACATCATAAATGACAATTTGGGCCATTATCAAATACTACAATACCATGGATGAAAGATTTATTTTCAAAGCATGGAGAGTGTGTGCCAAATAGAGAGACAATACATATTCCATATAATTTCTCAAGATGATTAATCTATAACTTATAGAAAGAATATGCAGAAGGTGCTAAAGGACATGGTCAATTTATTACATTTCAATATTTTGTGAAGATATGGAAGAAAGAATTCAACAATGTCGATATTCCTAAGAAGACAAGGATGGGAATTTTTAGTACATGTGCTTCTCTTAAATAAAAAAGCGATAAATGTGAAGGGTCTGAAAGAGGCGAGCATTCATAACTTTAACTTCTAAAATTGTAGTCATCAACTATGAAAACATATTTCTTAATGACTTTCTTTTATGTTGTGTAGATTCCATTGTCAAAGCACTTCAAGGGCATCACAAACAAAAAACAAGTGAAAGGAAAAGGTTGTACAAGAATCAAAAGAAGTGTTATGATAATCCAAATAAATATTTGGTTTTGATAATTGATGGTATGGACCAGAAGAAAACAGTTCTACCACATTTTGTTCGCTCACCCAAAAATTTATAGGAGGAAAATTTTATTCAGTATCACTTGGTTGGTTGTATGGTCTTCAATGGGAAAACATTGCCAAGGATATATTTCACAACTCCAAATATTCATAATGATGAAAATCTTAAAATAACCATAATTCAAGATGTGATTTCTCATTGTTCTAGTAATCTTCCTAATGTTTTGTATCTACAGTTGGACAACACTTCTCGTAAAAACAAAAATAAGATTTTTTTTGGATATCTAAACATGCTTATTGAATTGAGAATTTTTCAGAAGGTGAAGGTTGGTTTCCTTCTTGTTGGGCACACTCGTGACCATATTGACTAGATGTTCAATCATTTTTTAGTCACATTGACGAGGAAGGAAGTTGGGAGCTTGCCATCATTAATTGAATGTATTAAGAAATCATACATGCCAAAGCCTACTTTTGATGTGTTGGAAGAAACTGTTGAGATGCAAAGGTTTATTCTGGGATCGCATGGTGAAGAGAAATTTATTGAACAACTTAATGATATTAGCTTCCAACATCAATTTCGTATCAAAAAAATAGATGGGAAAACAATAATATGGGGCAAGAAGTATTCCACTACTATAGAATGAGCACCATCATCAGGTTTGGAATTTTTAAATTTCATTCCATATCATCCAATATTTGCGTCAAATATATTGTTATTACAATTAGTTGTTGAATTTCATAATGCACACAGGTAGAATAGAGATATAAATTATTCTGATTTCCTAGAAGAAAATTAAAAATGTATTAGTTATACACGAGTACTTTGATATTGTTGTTTCAGTTTGGTGGGAGTCTTTTGCAATAATCATAGTGATATCATTTCAAGAACAAAAAATGAATACATACCTTTGAAAAATCCATTTATTTGGCTACAAAATGTGTCAAATGAACATCAGGAAAGAAACATTGTTGAACAGCAACAATCTCACGGTATTAATAATTCTTCACAGGTAGAGGAAAGAGGAATGTATATTGGTTCTAGAAGATCTCATGCACAACATGAAGCCATGGAAGATATTTACAGGGGTTTAGTATAAGATTTTAAGAAGGGTTGCATGATCGCAGTGCTAGCAGATGGAGATCCCAATGGCCATCCATTCTGGGTTGCTAAGGTTATAAAGGTCATTATAGAAAATGAAGATGTTGCAGGTGTTGAAGTACATTGGTATGCCACAAATACACACCCATTCAATTGTGAGTATAAGCTAGAGATGGTAGTTGATAAAAAATCGGCGGAAAGATAAAAAGAAAGGGTACAAATATAAATTGTCGCTCCACAGACCTATTAAAATTGCAAGATGTTGACATACTTCATTACGAATTCAATTTAACAAAGAAAGTAACTCTTCACTTCAACATGCTAGAGATTCTAAAGAGGTTGTTATGAGAAGAAACAGTGTTGAGATGGGAGTCTACTGAAACCAGTCATAGATCCAGAGGAATTTTGAAACTTGAAATGGTCGGCATGCATGTGGACTCAAATGGGGAACTACTTGATGAAAGAGAAGAATATGGAACATCTTCATCTGCATCCAGTTATTCATCTGAAGATGTGAATTTTGATGGTGTGTAAGAAAATATGAGTGATTTTGAATGATTGTCTAAGACAATTTATATAAATGATGTTTGCATCATATCTTGAAATAAAAATTTTGATTTCTGTATGGTGCTAAATGAAGTTATGATTCATTTTTATGTTTGTTGGATTATATGTTTTAATTATGATGATTTTTATTGTTTAGAATATCTACAATGCAACAATAACTTAGAGGTATAATTTATGTTTCATCCAATCTACAAGTAATGACATTTTGATTAATTTATTAATGTAATTTCTTCATAATGTCGTGGTTTTTTAATTTTATGGTTGAAAAGTTTCCAATTTTCTTTTGTGTCTTTAATGTTATGGTTGAAAACAATTAGAATTTTAGCGATCTTTAGTGTCATGTTATTATTTGTTTAACAACATGGATGAAAAATGATAGAATTTTAATGTGTTTCAGATCCCATTATTTTATCTTTATCGTCATTACTAAAAAATGTTGAAATTATAATAGGAAAGAAAAATGTTATGTTGGCATTATGATACATATGTTGTACTTGATGGCAACCCACTCATCTCAGATGATAAATTATAATGCAGCAAAGTTCACGCACTTTCATGCAGAGAAAAGTTCCTTTCATGCAGAGAAACGTTCACGCACTTTCATGCAGAGAAAAGTTCCTTTCATGCAGAGAAAAGTTCACGCACTTTCATGCAGAGAAAAGTTCCACTTTCATGCAGAGAAGTTACGCTTTCATGCAGAGAAAAGTTCCTTCAAGGCAGAGAAAAGTTCACGCACTTTCATGCAGAAAAAGCGCACGATGGGAAATCTTATGGTTGGTTCATGTATTCAGTCGACAGTTTTTGATCCTATGGTTGGTCCATGGTATTGCATCAAAAGAATTGAACCAAGTATTGGGATCTGTGGGTATTTGTTTCTCAATGGTTTTGGTCATGGGTTTGAGTGAGGCCTAGCCTATAAAAAGGAAAGGAGATCATTTGGCTAATCACAAGTGTTGAAAATCTTAAGAAGAGCAAGATCTTAATTTCTGATAATCGGTTGGTGAGACCTAGTTGAATCTGAATCAAGGAGAAACCGGAGCATTATAAGTCAGATCTACTGAAGAGAGCAACGACGCAGTGCGGAGGTGCGCAGAACCAGAGAAGAAGTAGGTGCGGAGTTGCACAGACTCGTCACAGCAGAAGTGCGGATATCCGCAGTTTTCCTTCGGTGAAGTTGCAGACCTTTCTTGAAATATATTTTAGCTGTCTTTTATCTGTTTCTGCAGTGATCTTGGTTTAAATTGGTGTCTGGTTATTTTCTAGTTACTGCATTCTGAGAAGTTATTTGTTTAAAGGAGATTGGGTGATGCACATGTATATGATGTTTTGGATCTAGTTTGAAAATTGATGAAACATGGTACCTGGAAGGAAAGAGAAGGTAGTAGCCTTATGTAGGTTAGCACCTACGTACTAGTATTTCAGCTAGTACAAGAGCTAAGGGGGTTGTACCTCCCTTCCAGAAGAAGTTGGAAAACGAGAGAGGGTTGTAGCTCTCCGCAGGTTGCAGCCTGCGTACTGGTAAAAGACTGCACCAGTACAAAATCATTGTAAGAAGAAGTTTCTAATTGAAAGAAGATAGAGACATATTGCAGCAGGTGGTTTTCCACCCACATTGGGTTTCACCTTACATCTTGTGTTCCTTGGGTGACTATCTATTTTGTGTTCCTGCTCATTATTATATGGTTCTCACATACAGATTAATGACAACATCTGAAGAATAAATTAAATTATAAGTTTGGAAGGTATATGCAAGTTTCAATTGTCAGATCTAAAATATTTGTATAAATTGATAAGAGTTGATAATACTGATTCACCCCACCCCCCCCCCCTCTCCTCTTACTATTATTTCCAACATGTTATTCTACCAAAAACGTTAGTGTGTTTCTTTTCTAAAAAACAACTTTTTTTGCACAAAAAAAAATCGGTTTTACTGCCATTTTTTAAATATGTTGAAAAATAACCCTGAAAAAACATCGTTCCAGTATACACACTTTTCATTTTTAGCACTGTTTTTCATGTTTTTTTGGGGTCTTTTGGCTAGACTTCCCATTTTGAGTTTATAGTTCTCGTTTCAAATTTTACATTGTTTAAACCTTTGTTTGTAAGAAGAAGAGAAATCATTGCAATGAAGATAAATTATTGAATTTCTAGCATCTTGTTGATTTGAATTAGTTTTTGGGCACATTGACAGGTCGGAAAGAGCCCCTCGAATCAGGTAACATGTTGATTTTTATTCATAGAGTAGGGTAATATTTAGTTTTTATTGATTGTAGATTTTACTTGATGTTTCTTTTCAAATTTTCATTAGATTTTTATTTCACATAGTATGAGATTTATTGCTCCATTTTCAAATCCGTTAAGTAGAATACATTATGATCAAGTTTGAATTGATTTTCTCAAACTTAAGATTCAAGAAACTTAAAATTTGGTTTCTTAATACATTCTCATACCTGATTCAGTACTTATTTCAATACCAGTGTTCAAAATTTTAATTTACATAATTTCGGTATTTAATTTAGTACAAAAAATAGAAATGTAATTTTGGTACTTAATTCAGTACCCGAAACCAAATACTACATCTAAATAATGAATAATTTGTGGTTTATAGTTTAGAATTCTTTAATTGATTAAGAGGTTTGAAGTCACTTGGTAAAAGAGTCCTAGAGAAAATAAGAACCTACAATATATCATTATGAATCTAAGCCTCTTTAGCATTTATTTTTTATATTCTATTAATGCATTTCTTGTTGCTTATTGCTTTGTTTTCTTTATTTGACTCACACATTTTTTCTTGTAGTTGTCGGCATTTACTTTTCTACAACATGTTTAATGGGTTTTTGTGTGCAACATTCCAATGTTGAAATGTTGAGTTGTAAAATATTCAAACCTATATGTTTTCTCCTCTAGATCTTAGTAATATTCATCTTAGATTAATAAGAGAACTTCATAAGGACTCTCTTGTAATCATCAAAAAATAGAATGAGGAAGAAATTCCTAAGAAAACAGATGATAAAATAATAAAACAACATCCTCTATTCCTCCATTAGGTCAACCTTCCACATCCTCCAAAAATCCTCCTTTTCCAAAGAGATTAAAGATAGAGAAGAATGTAGAAAAACAATTAATACCATTAAATTATGATATTCTAGATGAATTAAAGAATCTTGTCTTTCAAATTCCTTTATTACAAGAAGTAAAGATATTCCTATACATGCTAAAATAGTAAATGAATATATAAATCAATCAGGAAGAAAGACAAAGGAACCACATAATCTGCAACTCAAATATAATGATGGGAAGAACTTATACAGAAAAAATCCTTATATCTTGGAAGTCCCATTGTAAATATTCACATTAATAAGATTGAAATTCTAAACAAAATTATTTATCTAGGAGAAACTATAATTGTAATAACAAAGTACATAATGGATAAATTACAAGTAAATAATATATGCTATACAACAACTGTTTTACAACTAGTACATCGAGCTACTATAAAATTACAAGGTGTATTAGAATATATTCTCATGTCTTTGAATTCATGAGAATACTTAATTTTTTTATGGGTCTTACACCTAAATTCAATTTTGGATGATATCCATTAATATTAGGAAGGCCTGGGTTAGCCATCGCTGATGTATTTATTAGCTCTAGGTCTAGAAATATGACAATTGATAATGGAAACATAACAAATAAATTTACACTTTATCCGCATACTGGGAAAACCACTGAATTAGAAAACAATGAATGGAATGCTGATGAAATAGTGCAAACTATTCTAACAATTTCACAACAAATGAATTTTAAACAAGATATTGAAGAAAGTCAAATAACAAATTTTATTAATAACGATGAATTTCCTCAATATATTAATGAGAAAATACAAAATTGTTATGTTAATATGCTAGATAAAACATTTCAAGAAAATTGCAATATAGAGGGTTTTTCATCATATAATTATATGTTATCATTAATTTCTATGACAGAATATGGTAGTGCCCCTGTAAAGATCAATCCAGGAAAATGTAACAGTCCTAGTTAAAAATTCATATAAAAATATATGACCATGGTTAATGGGACGTGTATTCCAAGTTGAATGGTGGGCAAAACTTCCTAGTGGGTGTCCATTTTGGTTATTATGGCTAAACGAAATTAGCAAAGGCAATGAAAAAGGATTTGGAAAGGCAAAATGGCATTTTTTGGCACACTTATTTATGAAAATAATGGAAATTAGGAGAAAAGGAAGGTGAAAGGTCAAATATTGCATGTGAGGAGGAAAATAATGGAAAATGAAGAAAATAGAGGCCTCTTTCATAAAAGACTTATGAGGATTAGTTGTGAATATTTTTCTCAAGTTTTGCATTGGGTCAAGAAAGGAAAATGAGGCAAAGAGGAAGCAAAAATCAAGCAAGGAAGAGAAGGGTCAAGCAGCTACAACAATATTCTTTGCACGTATTGATTTGCAAGTGTATTTTCCTTGCTATATTTGGCATGCATGGTATTTCATGTGGATATTTTGTCATTATGGCATGGGTTTTTCCAGGTGTGACAATGTTCTCAACCTAGCCTTTCCACTTCTAGATACCCATGGTATGATGGGGTTCACATGTTTTGGTTGAGCTAGATTGCCAGATGGATTCAAAGCTTAATGAGGTGGATCTCAAAATGATAGAACACATGGTCAGGTGGTCCCTGAACAAGAATATGGATCACAGTAAATCCATTAGACTAGTAACCCCTGAGATAGACTGTGGGTTGGGGTAAAGTCTGGATTGTGTGCCTCACTGGGCATGGGAATCCTTGCCAGTGAATGGCGGGATATATGATAAATCCAAGAGGTGTATTTCTCTCTGTTGGGCCTAGTAATCACGGGTTGGGGTATCCGATAAAGCTTGGAGAGTGGATCTTGGTTTAGGGCCTAGTGATCTCGGGTGGATTGTGGTAAACCCTGAGAGACTGGTGTCTCAATTTAGGGCCTAGTTATCTTGTGTGAATCACGGTAAAGCCTGAGAGACTAGGAGACATGAAAATTCTTCATGGTGTAGGTGGAGAAGTTTGGTGGCATCCATGATTTTTTTTCCTAGTGATAAGGTGGAGATCATGGTAAAGTGTATTATTACATGTTTATTATGTTGGCATAGTCATCCGAGATGGATTATGATAACGCCTGGTTTTTATTCATGAGGGTGAGGTGTTTTAGCCTCAGGATGCCCTCGTTGGTTCTTTTGGTTTGAGTCCCACATTCATGCTTGGAATATGGCATGAGGATGAATTATTAAAGAGATATTTGGCCCATCCATTCTATGGTCAGGTGGAACATGGTAGTCCCATCTTGGGTTTGATTTTGCATCGTCAATGTGAAGTTAGTTCTCCTTGGATTTCTAGGAGTATTATATTTGTTTATATGTGGATCATATGGTTGTGATTTCATTGGTATTTCTATTGGTATTATGCTGGTTATGTATGAGTTTTATGATAGTGGATATATATGGCTCTCATCATGTTTTTACTTGTGAATGAATGGAAAATGTATCTATGACCTAATAGACTATAATTCAAAAAATGATACGAGGGAACAATGGTCCTTATCGATTCTCATATACGTATTACATCCCTATGCTTAAATCTGTTTTTCACACCTGTAGATTACATATTCTTGATATGTTTGACAAAATGTATGTCATGGATAGTAGGGGTCTGGTTAAGGGCTTGTTCAAGTATTTACATTCGCATCATTGTTTCATTTTCATCTTATTGTTACGATGGTGTCATTCAATTATGGGCAGTGACCTGGGATCTGGGCCTGAAAAAGTGGCTCAAATCCTGGGGATGTTGGCACAAGACTGAGAAAAATAGTCCCTTGACATTGTCATGCCTTGTCATGAGAGTGTCCAGAGCCTCTTGGACTCTAGCATTCCCATAGCATGGGAGTGTCCAGAGGTTTAATAGCTTAAAAATTAATGGCACCGAGGGGTTGGTTAGCAGAAATGTTGGGACAGTTCATAGGGGTCCTATTGCTAATGTTGAAGGTATGTGTGGTGTGTTTCCATCGGTTCCACTTCCTTAATGTGACTTAAGAGGTCAAATCATATCATTGTAACTTCTCATCACATGTTTACCCCGGTTGACTGATTGCTTGGGTAGATGTGAGAGAGAGTGTTACAAATTGGTATAAGAGCATGGTTCACCCCTCAAACTAGATGAGCAGTGTGTTTATCATGCATTTATTTCTGTTTCATAAGTGTTCCTTATGTTTGTTTCATTTTCATGGTGTTAATCATGGTTGTATTGATGTTGCCATGTGAGGTTGATGGTGTTGTTGTGGAGTGCGTCGTCATGAGTGTATGGTTGTATATGCATTTGTTATGCATGTTAGTGTTTATATGTTGCTATTCATGCATTGTCATGATTATGGTTATGCATGTATGGTAGGTCAGACATGCCTTATGAGGTCATTGTGTGCATTTTATGTCATCGTGATGATATTGGTATGTTATGATGTTGATGTGTTGAATGAGGTAAACCAGGAGATGGAAACCATCAAGTGAAGTTGTAGCATTGGACCTCAAGGCAATAACATCTTGTCACACATGTTTGTATGTTGGTTATGCACATATGTAGGTTAAGGACTGTTATTTGAATTATGGTTATGTATATGTCTTTCATTCTATTGATGATTAATGGTTACATACACAATAAATGTTAATTGATTAGTGTATTCATATGCACATGTGTCGGATAATAATGAATGATAGTAACCTTTGGTTGTATGAATTGCTATTGTTGTTTTATGTTAGATAACTTGGTGATTATGTTGTTGATGAGTATGATATATAATTTGTTTTTGTTATATGTTAGTTAACTTGACTATTAGGGTTATAACATTAATATGTTGATGTTATATGTATCATACTAATTTGGATTGGTCTATGCAAATGGTTAGGGTTACGATATTCTGTTATGAATTGTGATATTATGTCATACTAATCTAGATTGATTTCACATATGTGACAGTTATGCATAAATGATAAATGTTTATGAGTTTATGATGTGAACATGCTAGCTAGTGACTATTATGGATATCATGTCCTTATTTATTTTTGAGATGATATGTTGTGAAGTTATATCATGCTACTTTATATTGATTGTGCAGACAAGATATCCTCCCATGAGATACATAAGGTATGAGTTTACTTATATCATCTACTTGGTGCTTGAATGTTTGATTATGCCCTCTATCTGGTGTTTAAGCATTTGGTGTCTACTATGTCATCAATATGTCATTTGAATGTTTGATTACTTGAGTGATATGAGTGCATCTCTATAAGATTTCTAGCCGAAATGATCTTGTTTTAAGATGGTTGTGCTAACACATATGTGTTGGGACAATTGATATGTACTTGAGTGTAAGAAGGTGATAGTTGTATAATGGTATTATGAATGATGAATGTGAGTTTATTGTTCAGTAGGACATGATTATTATTCTTGGTAAAGGCTGATTTCAAATTGATAGATCTGATTGTCTTGAGATCTGGAACATGTGGTTGAAATGTGTAAACAGTCGTAGGAAACATGCTTGGAATTAGAGTGACAGGGTAAAAATTTATGTGCTTATATAACTAATAGTTGGGTGATGTGACAGTACATAGTAAGCCTCAATTGCAACAAGGTAAAAAGGTAAAAGAAAGGAATTGGGAAAGAATTCCTTTGGCTATGTTTGGACAACCTAATTCCAAACAAATGAGTTCTTTGCATATAGGAATTCTTCTTAATCCTAAATTTGTCTGACATTATGTCGATACATTCTATATTTGTGGACATGTATTTGACAGGTATAACAACTTGTTCTAGTTATAGCTAGATCTGTCAAGGGAATTGGAGTCCCTTGAGACATGGTGTGGATGTGTTCAGTTGCAAGAAATGAGCTTGGCACAACAAGGTAAGGTAATTGATGTATTGTTGTGTTTATTTATGCACTGACATATATGTGTTTATGGTAGTGTGATGCAGGGAGTTTCATGGCAAGAGAGGTTGCCATGAAATCTGCTCGGGTTGAGATTTCCTTAGGAACCATGGGGATTGAATCATGGTGTTTGAGAGTCTTGTGCTTTCAATCTTTTGTTGTTTGTTGAGCTTGATTTGTAGTTTTGTTTATGTATGGTGAAAGGCCTTTCCACTTTGTTTGTGGTGTCATATTGTTATCGATTTTCATGGTCTTCTTCTTCTTTGTTTCTTTTTATTTCCTTTTATGTTTTGATTCTTGGGAATTGGTTTGGAAAGAGAAAAGTTGATGGATCTCAGGGGAGCTAAATGAAACCTAGTAGGTAATGAAAGACTTGGATGAAACTTGATGCATGTATAAGAGTAGTTTTTGGTTATCCAAAATGTCATCCACTTTCACCTTCATTTCCATCATTTTACCCTCATTTTGTAACTTTATAGCCCCATAACCTTACATTAAGTAACCATTTTCATCATTACATGTGTTTATCATTATTATTTTGCAAGTCATTTATTTTAAGTATTATAAGTGAATTTGTGATTAAATGTTAGGAAATTAACATATTTTCATATATATAAAAATGTGTTATGAGTTTTGTGATATTGTACACCTACTTGGAGATTCTAGAAATGTCCTACTTGGCCACCCAACTAAAAATTCGAATTTCAAGTTCGAACTTATGAAGATTTGTGGAATAATTGTAGAATATATGGATCATTAACTATGCATATTCAAAGGAGAAGAATCATGGATTAGAGGATTTGTATCTTACATTTTTAGGAGATTGGTTGTAACCACAAGAGAGAAATGTGGGTTTAGGAGAGATATAAGGATCTATATTTATTGAATAGTTATCCTCAATTTTTGTTTAAATAAGAGTGCACCCTTCATACAAAGGGTTGGTAAGGATTAGTTGTTAACTAATTAGTCATTAGTAGCTAGTTTATAGTTGTTAGTTGGAGGTTCCAAGTTCCATCCAAGATGTGATTTGTAAAGTGAGGATAGAGAATTATTGTAATATATTGTAACTCATTTTATGAAATACATATTTCCACTTTGATCTCCAAGATGTGATAGTTTTTTTAGTGTGCTTGCTGAGGAATGGAGGGCCTCGATCAACCACAGTTTGCACAACTTTGTACATATTGTTAACATAATGTAGTTATTTTATTTCATTTATTTTTAGCAAGTGTGTTTTCATTTTATGCAAGTGTGCTTTTCCTTTCACCAAGTGTGATTTTATTTCAGCATGTGTGATTGTGATTTCAATTTAGCAAGTGTGATTTCAACTATGGAAGTGTGGTGTCATTTCATTTATGCAAGTGTGGTGTGATTTCATTTATGAAAGTGTGATTTTCATTTTCAAGCAAGTGTGATTTACTTTATGCAAGTGTGACTTCAATTTCTTTATGTTTGGTTTGGTTTGGATTGGATTGATTTAATTAAATTTATAGTTCATTTCAATTGTATTATATTAATCTATTATGATAAATAACTAACTAGTACTATAGTATGGGTATACTTCGTCAGTTCTATGAACCCCAGGTTGACAAATTAAATGATAGGGATTTAACTCACAATTAAATCACCCAACATTTTAGCATCATTGTTGAGGAGGTATACATGCGTGTTTATTTTGAAGTTTATACAACTAATTATAGTTGCATTCATTTTTAAATTCATGGTTGAGATCATATTAAAATCATTTTGCATATTTGATTTCAATAATTTTTCAATACTTTGTACTAATCTGTGTGCACAACAGGAATTATCAAACAATTGGAGTAATTCACAAACAATTAAGAATTTGAAGAATGTTCTTCCGAGAACTTTCTTGAATCTTAGCAACAACTTGGATATTTGCCTCTTAGGAAGAGTATATTTTAACTGCATGCAAAAACTTGTCTGTCTCTCCACCTCCACAAGAAGATCTTCAAGTTGCTTTTGATTCCGCTTGTCAATTGGTTGAAGAGACTCAAGAATCATGCAATAGAGTATAAGATTGAGGAATGTATAATAAAGGAGGGTATTCAATGTGATCTAAACCAAGAAAGGAATTAGGAATATGATGGCATTATTGAAAGATGGTTCCAATCAAGGATCTAGTCACATCAATCTTCCATTCTTCCTTACTTCTTAATTGTATTATCAAAACATCTGGTCTTTCATGCTTTGATGTGTTTTAATGTATATTTTTCAGAACTAAGCATGAATATCTTTTTACTCTTGTTACGCCCATGGTTACACTGGAAATATGCATACACTTGAAATAATTTTCTATTTCTAGTAGAGTAGTAGGGTAGAATTAATGAATAAAACCAAGTCCGGTGATGGTTTTTTTTTTTTTTTTTTTAAGTTAGATTTTATTAGCAATTTTATTTATTGATGGTGCAGTAAGAGCCGTGCAACTCACCAATCATTTGCAGGAAGATGTAGAAAGATAAGGAATATTTGAGAAGAAGGAGACAAATAGAATTTTGAGAGCCACAATTTGAAGTTAGAAATAAAATCCTTTTTCTTTGTTTTTAAATAAAGAGTTTCAATATTGCTAAGTATGCTTTCTTCTTGTGCTCTTTGTGACCTGGAAGATCAGAAAAGGAAATTGAACAAAGTTAGTTTTAAAAATTTTCAATAAAAATTGGATAGGAGATCTAAATTCATAATAAAAAAGTATAATTACAGGCTTTTAGAAATCTCAAATAGAAAAAATAATGTCTCCAATGAATTCATCACTATTAAAAACCCTTGTTTTGACTCTTTTTTCACCTCATTTGGCCAAAAATTGAGAAAGATATCATTGTTCTAAGTTTTTACCCAATTCTGTTGTTAATAAGCCTACAATTCGACCCATACCCGGCCTGTGCACCCAGAAAATGGGAATGGAGGGAAAATTTGGCCTTCCCAACTAGTGGTTAAAATTGTATGATGGTTAAAATTAGCCCCCAATTCTAAAATCTATGGTCACGTGGCAACATTTGATGACGTTGGGTGCCGAAAATCAGGGACTAATCCCCATTCCTCTGCTACCACATTTAACTTAAGCACATGGTCTTATGTGGTTGCATGGAACTATGGGCTGGGCTAAGACCTAGTGCTCAGCCATCGCCCGTGGTCCTATGGATCTGGGATGGCCAAGGGCTAGGGCTTAGCCCCAGATCACTCCATGAAAGGAATGTACGTTAAACCTTAAATAAAGGTTTGGGAGCTATATTTAATAAGTAATAATGTAGTGTAGTTGGTAAAGCACTTTGTTATTACTAAAGAGGCTGTGGGATCAAACCATGGAACCCTCTCATGAAATTTTTTCCACCACAAGGATGTCACATGGCAGCCAATGGTTTGTCCACGTGTCACTTCCTCACTGACCCATCGTAGTAAAACCATTGACCAATGAAAAAACCCTGCTTCCATCAGTCAAATAGTGCCAAGTGTCAAAAGTCCATTAGCCAATGAAGGTACAATAAAAACTTGCCAAGTGTCATGACCTAGCTAGCTTACAGACTGCTGACTGGGAATTCCTGCAACTCAAAATTCATTTTTTTAGTTGTTTCGTAAAACAAATAGAACTTGATTCCGGGAGCATCCGAAGTCGGATTTCAGTGACATGAATTATGTCAGATTCTTAGCAATGAGATGTACACTTTGGCATTAGTTTCAATCTGATCCAAGAATTTTGCATTTTGAGCATTTTATTGATCCATGGGATCATGGACAAGAGTGGAGCTCTAGAGAAAAATAACAAACGGAGTGGCAGGCTTCAACCTTCATAAAAACCTGAAACATTAAAAACCCAACTGTAATAATTGATTAACCACCATTTGAGTAGTCTCGTGTTGGTTAATGGCATTCATTAATGGCCAGTAATCCAACAATTTATTTTCTATGTTCAACATTGACACATTTATTCAAATAGATAAGAATTATGCCACTGAGTGGGAACGAACGAAGACTACAAGATTTCAACAATTTTCATCAAGACTCAATTCAGAATTCAGCAGCCAAAGAAATAAAGATTCCAATCTTATCCTCAATTCATACAACCAAGGGAAAGAAGAAGCAGGTCAAATTATTTTACTACACATTCCATGATCTAGCAGCAACATCCACACTCTTTGATATACATAGCTTGTCGACTTTTCAAGTAGGTGAAGTTATGTAATTTTCTAATTTTTAATCATGTAATTCCTTAAATACTAAAATTGTGACTTTGGAGAATCCCTTACCACATTCATATTCCCTTTCTCATGTGCAAGAAAACTGAAAACACCTTAAGTTGGGGGGAAGGGATATTCATATTTCATGGCACATGTCACCTTCCATTTCAACATAACCAACATATTTTTCCCAAATCAACTAATATTGCATTTTTATTCAAAAAAAAAATTATAAGTTTTGCAATGATCAAATGATGAGCACATTAAATGGCTAAGAGTCACTATGGGACTTAAAAAAGAATTCTCAATGTTTTCAAGTATTTTGATGCAACAAATATAACAAAAGTATTGTTACACAAGAACCAATACTCATAAAATTTTGGTTGTCACACAAGAACCAACCATAAAAAATATATGTTGCAATCAAATGTATTTCAAAGTACACTTTGCAAAAAGAATAAAATTATCAAATGATATGATTATGCAAAGTTAAAAGAGAATCAATACAAACCCAAAGCTCATATAGAAGCAAAAGATTTCAAGACGATCGACTTATGATTAAGGGAATCAATGCAGTAGTTGCCAATGAGGACATGCAACATCATCAGTTGGGGGTTATGTTGGGTCTCCAAAATGTTGTCCACTTTAACCTTAATTTCCATCATTTTACCCTCATTCTATAACTTTATAGCCCCATAACCTTACATTAAGTAAACATTCTCATCATTACATGGGTTTATCATTATTATTTTCCAAGTCATTAATTTTAAGTATTATAAGTGAATTTGTGATTAAATGTTAGAAAATTAACATATTTTCATATATATATATCTAAACGTGTTATGAGTTTTGTGATATTGTAGGCCTACTTGGAGATTCTATAAGGGTCCTACTTGACCACCCAACCATAAATTCAAATTTCAAATTCCAACTCATGGAGATTTGTGGAATAATTGTAGAAGATGTGGATCATTAACTATGCACATTCAAAGGAGAAGAATTATGGATGAGAGGATGTTTATCTTATATTTTTATGATATTGGTTGTAACCACAAGAGATAAATGTGGATTTAGGAGAGATCAAGGGATCTATATTTATTGAATAACTATCCTCAATTTTTGTATAAATAAGAGTGCACCCTTCATACAAAGGGTTGTTAAGAATTAGTTTTTAACAAATTAGTCATTAGTAGCTAGTTGTTAGTTGGAGTTTCCAAGTTCCATCCAAGATATGATCTGTAAAGTGAGGATAGAGAATTCTTTTAATATCTTGTAACTCAGTTTATGAAATAGATACTACCACTTTGATCTCTAATATGTGATAGTTTGTTTAGTGTGCTGTTTGAGGAATGGAGGGACCCCATCAACCATAGTTTGCACACTTTTGTACATATTGGTAACATAGTGTATTTGTTTTATTTCATTTCTTTTCAGCAAGTGAGTTTTCATTTTGTGCAAGTTTGTTTTTCCTTTCATCAAGTGTGATTTCATTTCAGCATGTGTGATTTCATTTATGCAAGTGTGGTGTGATTTCAATTCTACAAGTGCGATTTCATTTATGCAAGTGTGATTTTCATTTTCAAGCAAGTGTGATTTCAATTTCTTTATGTTTGGTTTGGATTGGATTGGATTTATTTAATTAACTTTATAGTTAGTTTCAATTGCATTATATTAATATATTTTGATAAATAACTACCTAGTACATATAGTACAGGTATACCTCGCAAGTTCTACAAACCCTGGGTTGACAAATTAAATGACAGGGATTTAACTCAAAATTAAATCACCCAACAATATGTTGAAAGTAAAAATATGACAATTAGTTGGGTTGGTTGGGTTGGTTGGGTCCATTGTGGTAAATGGAAAAGGGTCACGCAATCATGAGAAAGGTAATGGGAAAGGTGAAGTAAATGGATCTAAGGCATAAGATGCGTTGGCTATGTTGGGAATGATTATTCTCAATGTCGTGCATGGTGTGCACAAATAAAGGGAATTCTCTTAAACTTGACCTGATGCTATCTGATAATTATGTTATGATTATGATTATGCTGATGTTTATATATGTATACATGTATGTATGTTGTGTCTAATAGGGTTGTCATCGACCATGGTTGTTTAATGCTTATGTTTATATGTATATATGTGTGTATGCATATCGTTGTCTGACAAGATCATGATTGTTTTATGCTAATTCTTATGTATATTATCTATGTATCTATGTCACTGTCTGACAGGGTTGTCAGGGATCATTCTTATGGAGGAATGATTGCTTATGTAGGTGAATGGCATGAGGAGGTTCCTGGTCTTATGGGAATCAAGTGGGAAGAGTAGTCATGACGAATACATGAGGTTAGTATCATGTGGATACGAATTGATATTGTATGCTTGTATTATGGCTATGTTTATGTTATGACAAGTAATGTTGAATGATACATCAGCACAATGAAAAAAATGTGCTTTGCAGCATGTTAGGATAATCATGGATGGTAAAGAGACAATGGAAGCAAGGTTGCTTGGTAGAGACAGTGTATTTTTGGATGTGTGGTACTATTGTTATGCATATGTTGTATATGTTTTACATGTTGCATCTTTGATGTTGTGTGCATGCGGTGTTGTGTGCATGTGGTGTTGTGCATATATATTGTGTGCATGTACCTCTTATGCATTTCTATGTACAAGGTGGTATAGACCTTTTTGTGCGAATGTTACATATGCAGTGCTGGGTATAGATGGTGCTATGTACATGTTGGATATGCGGTGTTGTGTACATATTATATTGTGCACATGATGGATATGCAGTGTTCTGTGCATATGGTGTTGTGTGCATGTTGGATATGTAGTGTTGTGTACATAGGGTGGTATGTAGATGTTGTATATGCAATTCTATGTACATATGGTGTTGCACTCATGTTGTTCATGTGGTGCTATGTACATATGGTGTTGTGTGCATGATTGTACAAGTGGTGTTTTAAGCATGTGGTGTTGTGTACATGTTGTACATGTGGGGTTGTGTGCATATGGTGTTGTGTACATGTTGGGAATGTGATGTTTTGTACATGTGGTGCTGTGTACATGTCATGCATGTGGTACTGTGTACATGTGGAATTGTGTACACATTGTACAAGTGGTAGAATGTACATGTGGCGTTGTGTTCACATTGTGTAGGTGGTGATGTGTACATGTGATGTTGTGCACATGTTGTGCAGGTGGTGCTTTGTATAGGTGGTACTGTGTACATGTTGTAAATATGGCACTGGGGTACATATGGTATTGTGTGCATGTCATACATGTTGAGTTGTTGGTGTGCGAAACTATGTATGTGCATTGTGTAGTCATGGTATTGTGACGTGTATTTGTTATGTTGTACTCTGTGTAGGTACATGTATTATGTGGCATTATACATCAGGTTTAGATGGATGTATTATTTTTTACATCGGGTGTAGGTCTATGTATGTGTTGTGTTGTACACTGGGTGTAGGTGTATGTATTGTATGGTGGTGTACACAGGGTGTAGGTGCATGTATTGTGTTGTGTTTTACACTGGGTGTAGGTGTATGTGTTGTGTGTTAGGTGTTGATGCATGGATTACATGGTGGTTGTATGTGTGTGATGCACACTATGTGTATTTGGACATGGTTGAGGAGAAGGCATTGGGTGTTTATCGAGTGTGGCAACTGATCTGGAGTGTGTACAAATACGGATAAACGTAGAAGCTAAGAATTGATTAAAGGATAAATATTGATATTTTATTTTAGTTTTATTATGCATGTGATCTATGATTCTGGTTTATTATGGTTACATGTCATTTATGATTTTTTTCTATGATGCTTGTGTTTTGAGCTAGCCTAATGTGATATGTTTGTACATAATGATTTGATCAAAGATGATAGTTTGACTTCTTGTGAAAGGAAGTAAACATGATTACAAGTGTACCTTATTAACGAGCTACTAATGAGGAATGATGTCAATTTATTTCAATTTATTTTAAATCTAATGGAAGTTACATGCTTGATACATGAATCACGGAAATGCCCGGTTGGGTGGTTGAAATTGGCTGCAAGTATTAGTAGCAACATCAAAAGGAATTGGAACATGAAGCAGTATGTTGGTAAAGCACTTTATGAGCAGGGCCAATGTGGGAAATGGTACCCAATAGTGTCCATTGATTTCCATGAACATGTTATGACCGATATGATGGTTTGAGGTAGGTATATGCCTTGGATGTCGAGCTTTTGATGCGAGGAAGCCTTGAAAAGGGATGGATCGCTCGGGATAGGGGTTGCTAGGGAACTTGGAAGGTGTGTAATTGCATGGAATGGCATGACCAAATTTCCCAAGGGATTATGTAGTAGAGAATGGAAGGTCGGGGATGGAATTTTTTTTTGTCATTAGCATTGGCAGATGGAATCAAATGCACATTGGGAGTGTGCCCTGGAACAATGAGTCAGTAACTATACATTGAGAGGACAAGTGGCACAAGATTGTAGTGTTAGACATTGGATGCAGCTTTGACCATGACAGTTGATTCTAAAATTCTTGGGAAGGAGGTGAATCCTGGCAATACTTTGAGGGTGGAGGTGTGAGCATCTCGATTCCCTTGTTGCAGATACAGACATCGCATCCTTTTATTTTCTGGTCGAGAAAATGTGCATATGTGTATATGTGTTTATTATTCTACATATTGTATTGAGATGGATTTATAACGCTCCATAAACATTATGATTATTTGTTGGGTGAAGAAAATGTGTATGTGCATATATTTGGTCATTATTGTAGATACCGTAATGAGTTGCGTTATAAAGCTCCAGTAAACGATATGTTTGTGATGTTTCAACGATGGTCAATGTAATACTACAATGATCTATGTTACAAATCTCCATGGGCAGTATGTTTTGTTTTCAATGGTCTTGTTGGTTATATGTGCCATTAGACGGTGTTCCCCTAAGGGGGAGGGTTTTGTAACAACCCTGGTTAAAAGCTCATACAAAAATATATAACACCATGGTTTATTGGACATGTATTCCAAGCTGAATGGTGGGAAAAACATCCTAGTGGGTGTTCAATTCAGTTATTATGGCTAAAGGAAATTGGCTAAGGCAATGGAAAAGGCTTTGGAAAGGGAAAATGGAATTTTTGGCACATTTATTTATGAAAATAATGGAAATTAGGAGAAAAGGAAGGTGAAAGGTCATAGGTTGCATGGAAGGAGGAAAATGAAGAAAATAGAGGCCTCATTGATAAAAAGGCTTTTGAGGATTAGTTGGAAAGATTTTGTTCAGGTTTGGCATTGGGTCAACAAAGGAAAAGGAGACAAAGAGGAAGCAAAGATCAATCAAGGAAGAGAAGGATCAAGCAACTACAACAATATTCTTTGCAAGTATCAATTTTCAGGTTTATTTTCCGTGCTATATTTGACATGCATTATTTCGCTGTTATGGCATGGGTTTTCCCTGGTGTGATAGTGTTTTTCCCCTAGCCTTTCCATTTCCAGATATCTACGGTGTGATGAGGTTCACATGTTTTGGTTGAGCTGGATTGCTGGATGGATTGAAAGCTAAGTGAGGTGGATCTATGAATGATAGAACACATGGCCAAGTGGTCCTTGAACAAGAATATGGATCACAGTAAAGCCACTAGCCTAGTAACCCCTGAGCTAGACTATGGGTTGGGGAAAAGTTAGGATTGTGTGCCTTATTGGGCATAAGAATCCTTGCCGGTGAATGGTGGGATATATGATAAATCGAAGAGGTAGATTTCTCTCTATTGGGCCTAGTAATTGCAGGTTGGGATATCCGATAAAGCCTAGAGAGTGGGTCTCGGTTTAGGGCCTAGTTATCTCGGGTGGATTGTGGTAAAGCCTGAGAGACTAGTGACTCAGTTTAGGGCCTAGTGATCCGGTGTGGATTGTGGTAAATCTTGAGAGACTAGGAGATAGAAAAATTCCTCACAGTGTAGGTGGAGAAATACAGAGGCATCCATGCTTTTTTGGGCTAGTGATCAGGTGGAGATCATGGTAAATCATGTTATTACTTGTTTATTGTGTTGTCCTAGTGATTTAGGATGGATTACAGTAAATACTAGTCTCTATTGATGAGGGTGAGGTGTTTTAACCTCAGGATGCCTTGATTGGTTCTTTTGATTTCAGTCCCACATTCATGCTTGGGATATGGCATAGGGGTGAATGGCTGAAGAGAGATTTGGCTCAACCATTCTATGGTGACATGGAACATTGTAGTCCCATCTTGGGTTTGGATTCTACGTCATCAATATGAGGTTATTTATCCTTGTATTTCTACGAGTATTATATTGGTTTATATGTGGATCATATAGTTGTTATTTCATGGTTATTTCTGTTTCTATTATTTTGGTTATGTATGTGTTTTATAACAGTGGTTATGTATGGATCTCATCATGTTTTTACTTGTAAATGAATGGACAAGGTATCTATGACCTAATAGATGATAATGAAGAAAATGATATGAGGGAACCATGGTCCTTAGCAATTCTCAAATAAGTATGATATCCCTATGCTTAAATCTATTGTTTACACCTGTAGATTACATATTCATGATATGTTTGACGAAATGCCTATCGTGGCTAGTAGGGGTCCGGTTAAGGGCTTGTTCAAGTATTTACATTTGCATCATTGTTTCCTTCTTATCTTATTGTTCTGAAGGTGTCATTCAATTTTGGGTAGTCACCTGGGCCTAAAAAAGTGGCTCAAATCCCAGGGACCCTGGCACAACACTAAGAAAAATAGTCCCTAGACATTGGCATGGCTTGTCATGAGAGCATCCAGAGCCTCATAGGCACTAACATGTCCATAACATGGGAATGTCGAGAGGTTTAATAGCTTAAAAATTCAATGGGACCCAAGGGCTGGTTAGTAGAAAGGTTGGTGTTGGTGGTTGAATTTGTATGTTTTTACCCACCTTTTTATTGTGTTTCCTGTATCCATTTTACACCCTTGTTGGTCAATTTACATTCTAAACCGCATAGGTATACCTATTTTCATGTCGTTATGAACCATTAATTAATGAAGCATATTCATAGGGGATTGTTTCTTAAGTGGCTTGCTAATTCAATTATTCTTGCATATTTGGAGGGAGAATGATCAAGACCGTGGTTCAGCGAATGGTGACCATCATGCTGATAGCGCTATCTTGAGACATTTGCTGCAACGGTGGACAAACCTTTTAATCAATGCGATGCTATTTTTATATGTTATTTCTCTTTATAAACCACTATGTAATATTAGGCAGACAAATACCATAATTATAGTTGTTAGTGTTACAAATTGTATAAGTAGAGTTATGGCGCTGTGAAAGCCCATAGTTAAGATCACAGAGAATTACATTAACTTCGAGTGTGTAACAACATACGTTGTGAAAGCCTTTTCATTAATGAAATCCTGATCTTCTGAGCATTTCGTAACTTATTGATCTTGCCACAATCCTGATCAGGGAGTTGGGCCCACTATCCTGACCAGGTGTTGTTGGATAGATGTGTGCATAGGTTTATTTCAGTTAATTTATTTATTGTTGTGAATGATTATAAGTGTGTTTCTATGTCTGCTTTGTTGTTACTCTTATTTGTTGTTACAGTTATCGCTTGTTGTTACACATTGCTAAGTTTATAATTGAATCTCCAGTACTGGGTAGGGAAATTGTGGCATGAATATACTTTGCATGATAGCCTTGAAATAACTCGTAGAGCATTGGTTTGACAATTATTGTGGAATTGGATGAGTTTCATTATTCATACATGAACACCAACATTTTTGTGTTATTGTCAGGGAGACTATCGAAGGCGTTAAAGTACGACTAGTATTGACCATAGGAATTATCTCTCATCCTTGGCAGGGAATTTTTCACCCTACTCCAGGTCCTGAGAGTTATATCATTTTTCTTAGTTTGATTGCCTTGTTTTCCTTTTCATAGGAACCACTCTCTCATCTTGGGAAGGGAAGTTTTTATGTCACCCTATTCCAGTTCTCGAGCTTAAATTTGTGATTGATTTATTTTCTTCTTTTTCTTTCTTTCTAGGGGCCACTCTCTCATCCTAGGGAGGGAAATTCACACCCCGATCCAAGTCTTGATCTTTTGATTTGCTTGAATGTTTTCCTTTTATTTCCTGATTGCATGAACAAAGATTCAAATAAAAGGGGAAGAGGAAGACCTCGAAAAAAAAGAGGGAGAGATCTAGGCATAAATACCTACATCCAAGCGATCATTTCAAGAGCTCAGTTAGGAGCATCACTATGAGCTATTGTTAGGTTGAGATCTCATACAAGAACTAGAGGGAAATCAGTTTCAGAACTAGAACCCTCCCAAAAAACAGAAGTGCAATTTAGGGAAGAAGAAGTAGCAAGTAGAGGATCTGAGGAATTGCACACTACAAGTTTAGAGGAATAAGATTTGAGAGAATCCTTTGCACCATTTGATTGAGGGAGCACTGTAAAAAACCTCAACTACCTGTTATAGAACAACCAGAGCCAGAACATGTTGAGATTCAAAGTGAATATTGGAATATATTCATGGCTCTTGAAACTTCTTCGATCGAATTCCCAATTGGAGATATCACAGGTGATGCACCTATGAAGCATATTCCTTTGACAACATTACCTAATTTCCATGGTCTTTCTTCTAAGGATCCAGACACATTCCTTTCTGAATTCAATGTTATTTTTTAGGGATATGATTATATTTATGATGCCCATAAATTGAATATATTCTCCGCTACTTTGAAGGGAACAAATTTGAGATGGTTTAGGGGTTTAGGGGGAAAATATGTTACTGCATGGGATGATATGAAGACAATTTTCCTCAAGAAATATCAAGATTACTGCAAATCATGAGATGTGAAGGAAGAAATATTTAAGATTATGCAGGAAGAGGATGAGAACATGGAGGAATTTGTGGAGCATTTCAATATAGTTTGCAGAGATCATGTCATTGTGACCTGGATAAGAATATCTTGAAAATAATATTTATCTGGGTACTGAGGGAAGAATCTTTGGAACTATTGAATGTGGTAGGAAAAGGAGACATATCACAAGAATAATTTGATGCCATCTGTGAATTATGCATCAAGTGTTCATAGGGGGTTTTGTGGCACAACCAAGGGATCCAAACTCTGAAGATATCCAGCAATGCAGTTACAAAAGCAGAGCTTGGGAACTTGCTGGAAAATTTGAGAACCAATATCCTCAACACACTATCATCATAGTTGGATATGTTACAGAAAAAATAGAAGCAGATAGAAGGAGAGAAGGATATGTCCATTTTATTTCCTTAATAAAGGAAGACTCATCCACTAAAGTAATGCACATTGAATTCCATCAAGACTTGCGTGGTATGTGAACAGAGTCATTCCACTAGCACCTATCCATCTCTTCCTCAGCTGAAGGAAAATTTTCAGGGAACAAACGAAGAAATAGATCAATTGTATTTTATGGGATCAAAGAAACCATGGAAACCATGGTGAAAGAACATGAATCAAGGTATGCCTCAAGACCCTTCTCATTATTTTAATAATATGACTTTTGGGCATCAGTCTGTGCCTTTTTCATTCTCATGGCCACAGTATGTTCAATATCCAATACCCTGGAAACCATGGTACCCTCAATTTGGTCAAAACCCTTCATGGTCCCAAAATTGGTGTGGACATCCTCCTCCTCCTTCAGGACAATTCTCCCAACCTATGCCACAACATTAGCTACAACTACCTGCTAATGCATCCATTAGTAATCTTCCTCTTCATCCACAAATACATGTTCAATCCAATCCAAATCCAAAAAATAGAGGGGCTCAACAAGTTGACACACTCAACCTTTGTGCATATAGTATTTCCATCGTGGAATGTAGTGAATTGAATCTTTGATCTGGTCAGGTAGTGAACACTCAGACTTCACCAATAATTGTTGAACATATTGATGATGAAGTCTCATAACCAAAGCCTAGAGATTCTACTAGAAAAACTGGGGATGAGCCAATACAAATTCCTATGAAACAACAAACCCCTTCACAAACAGTTGTTACTAGAGTATGTCAGACTAGTCCAACTTATCTTGAGAAATTATCATTGAGCAAACAAAGTCATCATCCTGAATTTGACTTTTAAGGGGAACTACATAATTTATTTGGCAAAATCCCATTACTACAAGTTATGAAGGATGTATCAATTTATTCCAAAACAATTAAAGAATATTTCTCTAAGAAACTTCATAGAAAACCAAAGGATCCACTCACTATTCATGTTATGGAAAAATTATCAGACATAATGTTAGGGAAGCCTATAGCTGTTAAATACAGATATCGATGGAACCCAATTCTAGTAGTACAGATTAATGGGGTTGATATCCCAAATGTACTAGTAGATTTGGGGGCATCAATTAACGTTATAACATCTTCAACTATGATTACCTTAGGTCTGTGAAACCTTAAACCAACTCCCACCACCCTAGAATTGGAAGAACGGTCTACTATAAGACTAGTAGGGAAGCTCGAAGATATAAATATTTTAGTAGACTGATGGAAGTACCATGTTGATCATTTGGTTATACATACCCAATCCCTAGCTGGTGGACGTCCTTTGATTTTAGGAAGACCTTGGATTGAAACCGCAAATGCTTACATTGGGTGTTAGTCTAGAAATATGGTAATATCTAATGGGGAAGTTACAAAGGATCTTATCCTCTACCCCACTACCGAACCAAGTTTTTCAGATAAACCAGGATCTACCTTGATGCAAAAATATCTACCTATGAAAGATCCTAAATCTGAGAATGAAGAAGTTAGACCTATCCTTACCATCAGTGATTCTCTTCGTTTCAATGATGAAATGGAGGATGACACCTTTAGCAACTTTCTTAGCAGTCCAAACTCCATTTCTAACCCAACCCACCATCTATTCTACTATGTCATGAGTTACAGTGTTCAGGAAGATATGGAACCAGGAATAGAAGTTATAAATATTCCTATAATTGTACCCCGTGATAGTATTTATGTAGAAATTTAACTAGGGAAAGCATTGAATATTAATATTGGCCTTTCCCCCTCTTAAACTGAATGGTTACTAAAGGTCCTTCGGGAACATAAAGAAGCCTTTGCTTCGGAGTATACAGATATGAAAGGCATCCATTTTGATTTATGCATTCATCACATATACATCAAAGAAGAATGTTGACCTGTTAGGTAGCCACTAAGAAGAATGAATCCTGCCTTAAAAAACATTGTCAAATATGAATTACAAAAGCTATTAGACATGGTTTTCATTTATCTAATATCAGATAGTCAGTGGGTTTCCCCATTAGTCATTTTTCTTAAGAATAATGGCAAGTGGCGGATTTGTGTGGATTACAAGGAATTAAATAAAGAAACTTTAAAAGATCACTTTCCCAGGCCCTTTATTGACCAGGTCCATGATACATTAGCTGGAAAGAAGTTTTTCTCCTTTCTGGATGGATTCAGGGGATACAACCAGATACAAATAGCTTCTAAGGATCAGGATAAAACCACCTTCACATGTCCTTGGGTGACCTTTTCCTACCGAGTCCTCCCATTTGATCTCTGTAATCCACCCGCTAGCTTTCAAAGGGAAATATCAAGATTTTTTTAATCTAATTAATGATAGTGTTGAAATCTACATGGATGACTTCACCCCATATGCGGATTCTTTTAAAGAAGGTCTAGAAAAATTAGAGAAAGTACTTAAAATATGTAAACAGACACATGTTTCTCTTAGTACAATAAAATTCCCTATGATGATGGATGAAGGAATAGTGTTGGGGCACCTGCTTTTAGCTGCAGGAATTTGGGTTGATCCTGCCAAGGTAAAGGTAATATTGAATTTTCCTACACCTAAGACACCAACATAGGTACATAGCTTGATTGGTTATGTTGTTTATTATAGGCGGTTTATAGAAAAAAAATCTAAGACATCATTCCCACTTTTTCAATTGTTACCTAAAGATGTAGAGTTTGGGTGGACAGATGAATGTGAAGTAGTCTTTAAGAAAATCAAAGAGCTAGTTTGTAAAGCTCCAATATTACGTGACCCTGACTAGAAGCTCCCATTTCACATCTCTATAGAGGCTTCTCAAAAAGTATTAGGGGTGGTCCTGGGGCAAAAGGAGGATAAGAAACCATATGCGATCTATTATGTCAGCAAGAACTTGACTCATGCTGAACTGAACTATATGGTAACCAAAAAGGAATTCTTGGTTGTAATTTATGCTATTAATAAGTTTCGGCATTATATTACAAGGTATCATGCTTTCGTGCACACTGATCATACAACTATCAAGTATCTGATGAATAAAACAATAACCCTTGGTCGTATTACAAGATGGTTGTTATTAATTCAAGAATTTGATATTACCATTGTAGATAAGCCAAGGAAAGATAATGTAGGTGCATATTTCCTATCCAGGATGAATACTAGTGTTGAAGGTACACCTATAGAGGATATTTTTCTAGATGAACATCTCTTTTCACTTTCTTCTCACACTCCGTGGTATGCAAATATTTCTAACTATCTTACTACAGGAAAACTGCCTCAACACTTACCTTATAAAGAAAAACGAAACATTATCCATCATAGTGCCATATATTCATGGATAGAATGATATCTCTTTTACACATGACCCGACCAACAAATCCAACGCTGCATAAGTGAGGATGACATCTATGATGCCCTGAAAGATGCTCACGATGGCCCTTGCGAGGGACCTTTTGCAGATAAGCAGATAGGTCATAAGGTGTTGCAAATGGGGTACTATTGGCCTTCTATTTTTCGTGATGCAAGGAAATATGTTTGAGGGTACAATAGTTTCCAATGGATGGGTCAGCCTAGTCAGGCATATGACATGTCGCTATCGCCTCAACTAGTTGTTGAGCCCTTTGAAAAATGGGATATTGATTTAGTTGGGCCATTTAATCCACCTTCACATCAAAAAGTTCACATTCTGGTTTGCATGTATTATGTGAAAATGTGGGTAGAGTCCAAGGCTATTGTGAAAGAAACAGAACAGGTTGTCTCAAACTTCTTATTTGAAGAAATGTTTTCTCGGTATGGAGCTCGTAAAGAGATAGTTTCAGATGGAGGGGTGCAATTTACATCACATCTGATAGCAAGGATTATGAAGAAATATGGGATCAATCATAGGGTAACATTTCCATAACACCCTTAAGTGAATGGCCAATTCGAGAGCACAAACAAGGAATTTGAAAATTTTCTTACAAAGACTATAGCAAACCATTGTTGAGATTGGGTTGAAAAACTTCCTGAGGCATTGTGGGCATATAGAACAACATGACAAAACATAATAGGATTTTCACCATACGAGCTTGTATATGGGAAATCTCATTTGTTTCTAGTGGAATTCGAAATTAAGACACTCAGGACAGCGTTTGAAGTAGGTTTGAATCTTTCAAAAGCCTTGAATCACTGACTAGAACAATTAAATGAGTTGGATGAAATTCGTTTGGTAGCTATCCAGAATATTGTTGAAATTCAACAGCATTAAACTAAATGGCACGATAGATTTATCAAGAAAAAGGTGTTTGAAAAGGGAGATTCGGAAATTCTCTATGACACTCGATTCAATATTTTAAAGGAAAACTTTACTCGAAATGGATGGGACCATATGAAGTTGACATGGTGTTTGATAATGAGAATGTTAGACTTATAACAATTGATGAGGCCCACACTCCTCTACTTGTAAATAGACATCGCCTCATACTGTATCACCGTCCAGCTTTTAAAAACTCATTTATTAAGAATTTCTCTGATAATTCTGGTTTTGAAATTGTTAGTGCAGATAACTCTTCCTCTGCGCTTTTGATCTAAAAAAAAACAATAAATAAAACATAAATATATATATATTATATATATATATTATATATATTATATAATATATTATAATATTATTTACAGAATATATGTTATAATACATATGTATGTATATATATAAGGTGGTCTATATATAATATTATATATATATACATTAATAAAATTTTGTTATACTCTATCATCTTCTTCTTTTCTTCCTGCAGGTACTTCACTGGTGTTGTTACTCTGTCGTGATTTCGTCTAAGTACTCTAGCATTGTTACTCTTCTGGTGCTATTACTCTTACAGTGTTGTTACTCCATGGCGATTCTGTCTAAGTATTCCTATGTTCTTACTCCTCTATTGTTGTTACTTCATTCGTGGCGATTCTGACTAAGTGTTCAAGCAGTGCTCTTATTCCTCGGGCGTTGTTATTCCCCCCGATGTTGTTACTCCTCGGGTGTTATTACTCTCTCTGATGTTGTTACTTCTCTGTTGTTATTACTCTATCAATGTAAGTTGTCAGATACGTCCCCGATCGACTTTGTGGATTTGATCAATAATTGATTTGACATGACTCGATATGAATATGGATGGTCATCCCTTAGATGGGGGGAGGTATTATAATAAATATGAAGATGCCATAATTAAAATTTAGTATTGACTTGTCATTATCATCATTGAACTCTGTGCTAAGTGTGTACACTCCACGACCCCCACCATACCTCAGACAATTATCTATATGCATCTGGACTTGAAATAAGTACGATTGTGTTAATGAACAATCCTTTCTAATGTTGTTAGATGATTACCATAATTATAACTCATTATTACCATAATCCACCTTGGATTTTTCCATATTTTCACCATTATCTTCCTAGATTTCACTATCATGCACCTCATCGCCACCACAACACTGTCATTGGAAATTTACCTTCCAATACCCCTCCTCAATGGTCTTGTTGTTACTCCAATTGCTGATACTGAGCAATTGCAGAATAGGAGGGCAAGCCATTAGGCACGAACTAGAGAATACATTGTAGGTCCAAAGCAATCTAGACGTATGGTAGGTATTTTTAGATTCAGGACGGCATGTGTATTTGAGAAACTGCAGGGATTTAACGAAGCTATCAAAATCAAATTCAGTTGAATTTGGATGGAAATCATTCCAAAGTTCATGGGTTAGATATTTCCATCATAGAGGAAGTAATGTTGACTGCCAATAGATTTCCATAAGGACAGCATAAATGATTTTCAAGGAAATCTCCTTTACTAGAGCTCCTAGAATTGTTCTTGCAGGCTGGAGAAACAACAATCCAGAAGGGTAGGGTGTATGATCGAAAGTATTTATTGCACCCATGGGCCGAGGTTCCATATTTTGTCTTGAGGTACATTACTTATGAAGGTCAGTTTTATACCTTATTTAATTATCATTTCAAGTTTCTTTCATGCCTTTAGTTTCGACATGCATGGATTCATTCCCTAGATATTGCATATTTTCTATGGAGTAGTCTTCAGCAAATGGCACAGTGAGCTCATCGATTTTGACAAGAATTAGTAGTTGTTACAAATCATGGGCTAGTCAGACTATTCGTGGTGCATGCTCTATCTCTAACTTCTTTGACTTGACCATAATTGACCGAGCTAGAAGAGGAAGAACTTGCGGCTATGATTCCACCAAGGGAGGATGAGGAAGAATTGATGGAAGAAGAAGAAGACACTACAGATGATGCTACTCCACAAGAACTAGTGTCACCTGCTGGCCCAACAGGAGTCGAAGTAATGGAGACAAGAGTGTTCATATACGACATTGCTCCACAAGAACTAGCGTTGTTGGTTGGCCGAATGGGAGTAGAATAAATGGTGATAGAAGAGAATGCAGTTGACGTCTTCCTGTAGGAACCAACAGTGACTGCCAATTTGAGGAGAGAATCGTCATCCTTGGATGAAATTGTCGGTGGTGATGACACACAAGAACCAACATCACTTATTCAAGAAAATGAGGAACCTTTGGATGAGGCTGCAAGTGGTGTTGATACACAAGAACCATCATAACCTACTCAATCAATTATGGAACCTTTGAATGAAATAGGGGCCGAAGTCAACACTGCTCCACAAGAACCAGTGTTGATTGTTGAGCAGAAGGACAAACTAGAAGAAGCACAGGAAGAAAAATAAAAAGGGAGCACGAACCAGCCAATGAACACAAGGGAAGAAGGGCCTGAGGTAGCAGTCATTGAGAGAATGGACACTAAAGAAAACATGTTTCATTCTCTGCTTCTTGCATCCTTACCAAGAGGGGCAAGGAAGTTTCATTCCCTTGGGTGCCTGGTGAAGGAAAAAGCCTCTCCCCTTATCTTAAAATTTGTCAAGGCATTTAAAGGCACCATCGTCAACACTGTTACACAAGAACCAATGTCGACTAGTGAGAAAAATGCACAAGTTGAGGGATTGGTGATGAGCATTGCCACACAAGAACTATTGCTAACCGAAGAACAAATTTAAGAAATTATGGTCGATTGTGTCTCCACAGGGCCATTAGAGGAGAATGTTTTTGTTGACATTACCCCATAGAGGCCTGTAGTGGCTACAGAGCCACCAAGGGAAGGTGTAGAGGACTCAAGACCTGAAGGAGAAAATAGTTAGGAAGTGGAGCAATCACAAGAAAAGGGTGTCAAAGACACTACCTTGCAAGGGCCTGCAGTGACTCTAGAGCTACCAAGGGAAGATATGGAGATTCCGAGACCTAAAGGAGAATATGTTGGGACTATTCCCCAAGTGGAGGAACAAATAGAGGGGGTCAAGGTAAAGCAAGATCTAGTTGACGACTTTGTCGACGTCAATCCACCGAACCCCACACTAGTTGTGAGACCAGTTGAGGAGGTTGCTATCAAACAAGAATTTAGTGAGCAATCTGCAAAAATAAGGCCTCCTCTTAAATAAAGTTACCAGTCATACTTTAGGGAAAAATTGTAGCTAAAAATGGAAATCATCAAGCTAAGGAGGCAAGCACTACATTTATGAAGGAAAGTGAGGAAGCATAAGAAGAATTTTGCAACACTTGCTACTGAAATCATTTCAGCAGAAGTGAAAACCAAAGACAGAGCCACAACCTCCGCGGCTACACAGACCGGGTTGTTTTGCATGTGATCGAGGCATGGGAATTTTTCATGGCTGTAGAGATTCAGAAGTGGAAAGCTATTGCATCTTACCTTCAACATGGGGGCATTCCTTTAGAAGCCCACCGGGAAGGAGTGAGGGGAGTTCATGAGAAAGATGCAAAAATAGTTACTGATTACATGGAGTAGATAGAGAAAGAGACATGAAAGAAGGAGAAGCAGCAGAAGAAAAGCAAGGAACTGGAAGGGTAGGTGCAGCTACTAAAGGCTTATAAGGAAGAAATGTTCACTCTGGCACAATAGGTAATCTCTTGTTGACCCCCTTCCCATAACTATGTTCTATTCCTCCATGAATAGAATTTATTCTTTTGTTAAGAAAGCATTCGTTAGGAAATCATCCATGTAATGGATGACCCAATACAGTTTTTTCGTATCTTGAGGAGCCACAATATTCCGAATCAACATTTGATGTGAAAACTCTATATGCATGATTACTTTATGGGTGATGATCAATCATTCAACCTAGTACCATATGTGGGAGATATTAAATTAAGAGCCTTTGCCTCCTACAGAGTGTTACCAGGAATAGTGTCCACTTGGAGCTCCTATTCGCACAAAGACTGCTAGCTATCTTAGAAACAAACAAGTTAAAACTACTTTCACTTTCTTTTATGAGAAGTATACAAGAGGGGAACAAATGACACCAACCTCAGTCTTGTGCTTGGTTCCTTGCCTAGCTCCTCTCCTTTCTAATAGATCTTTGCCGCTTCTTCTTCTTCTACCCAGCTTCAAAAAGCACCTATGGAATCAAAGCAGCATAATACTATCGAAGAACAGAGATCTACAGTCATAAACAATACAGGACCATATATGTATTGACCACACAAATGCATATACAATCAATCATACAAGAATGTGGAGGAAAACTTGAATAGATTTATTAATATCAAGAATAGCAAAGAGGACTACAACCAATTGTTCTGACCTAGCAAGAAAGCCCTTCTTCACCTCATTTAAAGCTTAGATCACCCAGCAGTATGATGTTACACCAGGAAACCAATAACACTTCTCTACAAGATACAAGATTCCAGCCTCTGGATCTTTGTGATGAGGGATCCATATATAGATGATTGTAGGGGGGTGAGTGAGCTTCTGGGTTTTTGATTAGTGTCCTCTCTCTGATAGTTCTTGATTCCACTTGGAGATTGATGATCTCTTACTCATCCTTGGGCAAATTGAGAGAGGCAAGTGTTAGAGGAGAAGTTTTTGGAATATTCTATGATCCTCCACCTCGCAAACTGTCTCTGCCATTTGTCCAATCTCGCCCATCACACCCTACAGAAGGGTTTTCCAGTATGCATCACACCCTTTACACTAAGTAGGTGATATGCTTCACACCCTCTACACTGGGCATTCTGTATGGTCCAGTTTTGAGCAGTTCTGAGCAATTTTCTGTGGAGAACTTCTGGGAGATGATGTAATCAGCTGACCTTGTTCCTTTAGGGAGTGAAGCAACACTTTTAGGGACTTAGGAGCCTTTGGTTTATGGACATTTATGATTGGGGTTGTAGTGCCCAAAAATGTCTATAACAGTTGCCCCCTAAAGCATGAGGTTGTTAAACTTTTGATGTCGGGTGAAATGCTTTATCATGAGGATCCGAAGTTTTTTCGAGCTGGGAGGTGACTTGTAATAAGATACAATACAATACATTATCTTCATAATACTTTTCATGATCTAACTGAGGCGAGAATTCCCATGCTTAGCTTTATAAATTCATTTTCATGTACATAGGACAGACAATCGTGTGTGTAGCAGACTGATGATTGGGACGGAGTCATCATCCTTTGATTTGGATGATCATCTGTTCGGCAATGATGTACATTTGATGTCTTTATATTCCTGAATATATCGTAGCCCAGATGGATGAAACTAGATCTGGGGTCTTCAAAACTTGTTTAATCTTCACTCAGAGTACAAGTCGATCCATGTGAAAGATGTTTTGGAGTCGAACATGGAAAGACATCACCTGATTACCAGCCAATGATGTAAGCTATTAACAGGCGTGAGAGGAATCACC
>APFE031425736.1:173174-208843 GCA_000404065.3 Pinus taeda | reverse complement strand
GGAATGGAGCAAATGATTTTGGAGGTGAAAACGATCTGATGATATAGGGTTCAGGGTGGCGGTCATGAAAGAATGGAGCGTGAATGTATTGCAGCGGATGAGACACAGGTGAATACTCTGAGCGACTTCTCTTGAAAATACCGGCGACACTGACAATGTAGCGTTAACCCCAAAGATGGATGGTGTGACGGACCAATGGTGATATGACCTGTGAATGGAATAACCCAACCTGACTCGGACGGAGTGAAAGTGTCATGTTCAAGAGCGACTTGCTACCAATAAAGTTTCTTCAAGTTTTCTTCCCAATTTTCCCCAATCATTGCTGACCAATACCTCTTTATTTTTATCAAGCTTGAGGAGGATAACATATTCTTGTTCTATAAACCGCCCTTCGGGCGAACTCGTCTCTATGTTTTAACGAGCCTAGCGACAGTGAAACTCGTTCTCGTCCATTTGGACAAGTTTGCTGCTATTGGTTTTAATGAGTTTAACGACAATGATAATTCGGTCCTTTTTCATCCTTAGAGAGTCTAAGAAAGGACAGAAAGGAAACTCCAATGATTCTTTTTCTTCATATAATCCCTTAAGTCCGAAAAAGCATAAAATAATACGAAAGGGATGAATTTTTGATAGTTTTAATGAGCCGAACAAGACAAGCGCTCGATCTTTTTGTGTAATAATCCCTCAGGTCCAAAAAGATTAAAATCTAGAGGAGGGATAGCACTTTCGATGACTTTAACGAGCCGAAGAGGCCAATCGCTCAACAATCTTTTCATATTTTATGAATCAGGTGAAAAGAGCTTAAAGGAGACTCGTTTTTTGAGGAACAAGTGATAATTTCAGGTAGCAGCTGATTCTAGGTAAGGTTTGGAATTTTCCAATCACGGTAGTGTCACAAGGATGGCTAACAAGATCACTCGTCGCAGATGTTCCTCAAAAAGGGGTAAACAATCAAATGGAGGCATATTATTGGCTAAAACAGAGTGGAGGTGATGATGAGAACACGACCAAGGCTTAAAAGCTAATGATAATGCATTCACAATGGTTATTTACCGAAAATTGGTTCATTTTTTAATGAGCTTAAACTCTGGGGAAAACATTTGCTCATTGCTTAGGTTTAATTTTTAACGAGCTTGAACTCCACATAAAAACTTCTCGTGCCAGTCAGATGATAAGGATATCTCATCTATAGATGCCATTTTTTATGGAGCTTGCACCTTTCAAAGCTTTGCCCCGGATCCTTTCTTTATGCAAGTTAGGAAACGACCAATCCTACGAGTTTAAGGGTTTGATAATCTACAAACTATGAAAATAAATGGTTGCTCTTCGCTTGCATGCAAAAAGGTTTGCGTGCCCCTGGGTATAGTGAAAAATTTCCTGGTTACCATATAGAAGTTCTTGTTTCAGCAAGACAGTTTCCATCCACATAGCAGATAGAAACACTTCTTGGCTTAGTCCATCTAGATAATGGTGGTTCTAAATCCCAACCTCCTAACCTTGACGAGGGAATATTATTCCGGTCTAACTCCCTTTTCCTGTAAGGACGAGTGTAGGACCAGCCATTTTCCTTCACGGAAACCTACTCTCTACCTGGAGTTTCCCTGCCGGAGCAGGCCAAGGTGCATGCCCCTTGGGTTTCAGTCATGTCCTCCCAAATTACTCCCATTCTTCAGGTGGACGGACTGGAGATTGATGAGACATTCCTTGCGTGAGAAGACCATTCAGGGATGGAATTTTACTATTAGCTATGTGTGAGCCGGAGAACGAAAGCTGGTCTACGAGTTAGACCACTCGGCCTTCATGTGGAAAACACATTACTCTAAAGAGTGAGGAGATTATAAATATAGTCGCGCCCAAGGAGTAGATTATAATCTAGGGGTCCTTGGACTACCATCACATTCATGTAAATGGTTTTCCTTCTCAATGTTATGGGCACACTGGGAAGGATCCCTAATGGTCGACTGGTTCCTTTGTCGAAGCCTGTCAGATTTCTCATCTCAGGCAGTAGCGATGGAGAACCAAGCGCTTTCCAAGCAGTCGAGGAAAGGATACTCACAGAAGCCCCTTCATCTATGATGGTACCAACCATGACCATTCTGTAAGCTAGTACAATGATTTGGAATGGTACACTCGTCGGTAAACGGGGTCTTCCTAGTAGATTCCAATCGAAGGAAATAACTAGGTTGCTTGGAGGTGGGACTGAATAGATGGCCAGATACAACTCTGACGAACTTCCTTCCTACGGTAAAGGAACGGGTAGACTGCCCCCATGTTCATCGGAGTCTGTGTTTACGAAAATAATTTGAACGATGTCGTTTTTATTCTCTCCAGCGACTGTATCATCTGAAGATAAACCTTCTGAAGGCAAGACCGGGTCAACTGCCGCCTTGATAGTTTGACTTTCGTCTGGTATGGATTCAGAGGGTTTAACTTCAATGATAGACACTTCGACTGACCACAAAGGTGTGTCAGTCAGATTTTCAACCAGTAATGGACTCGGCAAGAGTTTCTTATATCCAGGAGGGAGTCATAGCAGTGAACTAGGACAGTCATCCAAAACTCTTTTAGCTTCATCTAAGAAGGGACAACGATGGACGGTGTGATCGCCTTCACACAGTTTACAAGGAAATTTGTGATTCCTTTTCTGTCCAGATACTTCGCTTTCACTGGTTGATGGTGTACTTTCAACATGATCGAAGGTTGATGACACCGGATTCTGCAAACGAGGAGACCAGTCCCATAAGATCCGAGGGATGCAAGTACAATCTCAATGATAGTGGTTTCCTCTGCAAATGACACATGGAGATTTAGGTTTAGATGGTGCAGTGTGAGGATTTTCGCTAGACAACGCATGGTTGCCCCCTTTTGCTTTTGGCTCCTTCTTCTTCTTTTCCTTTTTCTCCTTCTGCTTCTTCTTCTTCTTAGTTACTTGATCTTTAGCTTTACCAGCTTCATCAAGCGAAGAGGAAGGAGGAGAGGGAGAAACGGATGAAGTAGAAGGTTGGGGGGTAACTCTAGTGACATCTAGTTGTTGACTTGATTGTTCAAGAATTACAGTATTCTGAACGACAGAGGTAGAGAAGAGCCATACGGGCAAGCCAATCGTCAACCCTGAAAGTGACAATGTGGCCATATGGGGTGCACCAACATCTCCCCAAGAGGAGAAAGGACTAGGATTTCCTCCAAGGGGGAATCCTTGGTTGGTAGACTCCATTTTTCTCAACCTAAAGACCAACGAGGGAACAGTGATGTTATTCTGATTAAAATAAATTTTAGACGCTTTGACACAACTTTTTTTTTCAATTTTTAAGAGTCGAGAAAAAAGAAAAGATGACTCTAGTCGCCTTCGATTTTTAATGAGCCTGAAGTGATAAGTGCTCAGATGGACCTTTTCCTTTGAGTCTGAAAAGGAACGAAAGAGACTACTCTGGAAATCTAGACAGACAGATTACCAAACCAATCGCAAAACTGTAGAATACTTTTTACGGTACAGTAGTCAATCTTCCCGAATGTTGTGTTCATGCATTGTGATCGATAGGGCGACAGACATGGCTTCCTAAGGATAAAGGATATAGCCTATTGTGGTCTCCCAATATATACTTGACGGTACGTGGGAGCACAAGTTCGTACTAGCACTTGTCGTCTCAAAGAGGAGGAATCACCCAACCAACAATGAAAGCGACAGTTACCAGGCTTTACGACACCGGAATACGTCTCTAGCCTAGACTTCTAGATGTTGTGTGTTAGGTTCCAAAGCATTTTTAGGTTCATTAAATTTATTTTATAGTTGATCTTGTTTAAGGAATTTTCCTTTCAGGTTCACCGCGTGATGTATATATACAATTCCTAAAATGCAGTCTAAGATGATAAACAATCATTTAATCTTCTTTTGCAATGAAAATCCTAGCTACTAAGGAAAGAGAACTGAGGATCTTTCAACAAAGAGCACAAAGCACACACTAAATGCACTGCCCTAAATCAAACCAACAAGCAGTCTAAATGAAAATGCACATGCATGTATTTGTTTTCAGCCTTCTTCACGTGTGAATGACAAGAAGAATTCTAAGTGAAAATCTGAATTATCTTTCCAAAGCGACAATACTAACAAATTTCTTTTCAAAATGAAGTGAAGGTAACGACGACACTTTTGCAATTTCGAATTGAAAATTTTTTTTGACACTTGAAAAACTACTAATTCAAATCACATACAAGAGTAATAGTATAATCGAATATCAAGAACAATGGGATTCTCTTCTATGACTGAAACGACACTTGTGACACTTTTAGATCAAGAAATGATAGCTCGATTACGCTACTTCTTTGTAAAAGAGAACTGAAAATGGCACACAATACATAAAAACATTTACAGTTCTTTGCACAATGGAGGTGGAATAATGAAAAGGAAGGGGGTTTCCACAGAGATATACTGACCACAGATAGCAAAACTCCTAAATAGAGCTAAAAAGAGTGAAGAAAAACCAAAGTCTGAAGGCAAAATTAACCTTCTCTGACCATCGCACTTGTTACACAGGGAATCCAGTATGCATCTCACCTACTACACACAGGAGGTGCGACGCATACAGACTGCCTTCAAGAGAGGGTGTGATGGTACTAGTGTGGGACTTTTACTTGGTCTTTGGTCACAATTTGTAGTTCAGTTCAGGGATTTAGGCCGAGCAAGTGATGTTCAGTAAATAGAAATCACAGGGATTGATCTAAGGAGGTTACTAGAGCCACCACTAGGGCAATTAGAGTGTTTGCAGATCGATTGTTCAATTTATAAATAAAACCCAGAGATAGACTGAAGCATCATTGATCTACTTTGCACTTGCATAGCAAATGCAGTTTGAAGGCTAGTTGGCTTGACTTCAGGCTCCATCTGTAAGTTTATAAAACAAACAAATATAGACTAGCAAAAAATCTATTCGGTCCCCAGCGAAGTCGCCATTTTGTTACCGAGAATACTGTCCACTTGGAGCTGTTATTCCCACTAAGACTGGTAGCTATCTTAGAAACACACAAGTTAAAACTACTTTCACTTTCCTTTATGAGAAGTAGATAAGAGGGGAACAAAGGACAGCAACCTTAGTCTTGCGCTTGCTTCCTTGCCTGGCTCCTCTCCTTTCTGATAGATCTTCGCCGCTTCTTCTTCATCTACCCAGCTTCAAAAAGCACCTGTGGAATCAAAGCAGCATAATACTATCGAAGAACAGAGATCTACAGTCATAAACAATATAGGACCATATATGTATTGACCACACAAATGCATATACAATCAATCATACAAGAATGTGGAGGAAAACTTGAATAACTTTATTAATATCAAGAATATCAAAGAGGATTACAACCAATTGTTCTGACCCAGCATCATCCTCCAGCAAGAAAGCCCTTCTTCACCTCATGTAAAGCTTAGATCACCCAACACTATGATGTTACACCAAGAAACCAACAACACTTCTCTACAAGATACAAGATTCCAGCCTCTGGATCTCTGTGATGAGGGATCCATATATAGATGATTGTAGGGGGTGAGTCAGCTTTTGGGTTTTTGATTAGTGTCCTGTCTCTGATAGTTCTTGATTCCACTTGGAGATTGATGATCTCTTACTCATCCCTGGGCAAATTCAGAGAGGAAAATGTCAGAGGAGAAGTTTCTGGAAGATTCTATGATCCTCCACCTCGCAAACTGTCTCTGCCATTTGTCCATTCTCACCCATCGCACCCTATAGAAGGGCTTTCTAGTATGCATCGCACACTTTACACTGAGTAGGTGATATGCATCGCACCCTCTACACTAGGCATTCTGTATGGTCTAGTTTTGAGCAGTTTTGAGAAGTTTTCTGTGGAGAACTTCTGGGAGATGATGTAATCAGTTGACCTTGTTCCTTTAGGGAGTGAAGCAAAACTTTTAGGTACTTAGGAGCCTTTGGTTTATGGACATTTATGATTGGGGTTGCAGTGCCCAAAAATGTCTATAACACAGAGTTAATCAGGTTAAGTGGAAGAAGGCCTTCGACATGTTCGAAGAGAATCAAGAAAACATGCCATTTGTCCTTCGGATGGAGAATTGTCAGTTTTTGAATGTCTATACCAGACAACAAAAATTCTTGGAGATCAAAGGAAAAAAAGGATAGATGTTGGCAACCCAGAAATGGTGCATTGACATATGCAGAAAACAATTTTTTACTTGTCAAGAGGAGGGTTAGGATAGCTGCCAGAAATGGTGGATGTTATCGTGATGAGACATCAGGATACGTGAACCTTTTAAGGCCCCCAATTTTTCTTGGGCTTTAAATAGAGTGCCTCGGTGTATTTCATGTATGCAACTTCATGGGGTCCGATGGATGGGTTTGAGGTTCTGATTCCCCATTATTTAGCTACCAGTCAATTAGTATACTCCAGCTTACATGGTAGGCAAGGATTGGTGGAAATAGGTCCTCTAGATAGATGGATATAAGCCTTTGGGGATAGAAATGGCTACAAAATATGATCTCTCATATCCAACCCAAATCTGCATAGACAACAAGCTGCATGAGGACATGGAGAAAGACTAGTTAGGGGAAGATTTTGGTGGTTGAATTTGCATGTTTTTACCCACCTTTTTGATCTATTTTTGTATCCATTTTACACCATTGTTGGTCAATTTACATTCTAAAATGCACAGGTATACCTCTTGTCATTCTGTTATGAATCATTAATCAATGAAGCATAGCCATAGGGGATTGTTGCCTAAGTGGCTTTCTAATTCAATTATTCTTGCAAATTTGGAGGGAGAATGATCAAGACCGTGGTTCAACGAATAGTGACAATCAAGTTGACATCGTTATCTTGAGACATAAACTACAATAGTGGATCAACCTTTGAATCAACACACTGTAATATTTATATTTTATTTTGTTTTAGAAACCACTATGTAATTGTAGGCAGACAACTACCATAATTCTGGGAGATGTTAATGTTAACAAATTGTATAAGTAGAGTTATAGGGTTGTGAAAGCCGGCAGTTAAGATCACAAATAATTACGTTAACTTTGAGTGTGTGTAACAACATACGTTGTAATATCTTTTTGATTAATGAAATCGTGATCTTCTGAGAATTTCGTGACTTCTTGATCTTGCCATAGCCCTGATCAAGGAATAGGGCCCACTCTCCTGATGAGGGTTTGTTGGACTAAGATTTGTGCATAGGTTTATTTTGGATAATATATTTATTGTTGTGAATGATTATCAGTGTGTTGTTGTGGTTCTAATTTGCTGTTACTCTTATTTTTTGTTAAAATTATCGCTTGTTGTTACACATTGCTAAGTTTATAATTGAATGTTCAGTACTAGGTAGGGAAACTGTGGTCTGCATATACTTTGTATGATAGCCTTGAAATAACTCATAGAGCCCTAGGTTGATAATTAATGTGGAATTGGGTGAATTTCATGATTCATATCTGAACACCAATAGTTGGGATAGTTCCTAGGGATCCTATTGTTGATGTTGAAGGTATGTATTGTATGTTTCTGCCATTTCCACTTCCTTAATTAACTTAGGAGGTAGAATCATATCATAGTAACTTCTCATCACATGTTTACCCCAGTTGGCCAGTTAATTGGGTAGATATGGGAGGAGGGCGTTACAGAAAAACTCTAAATCTTAACTCTAACTTGGAGGAGTCTTAAAAATATCAATTAATACAGATGCTACAAAAACATTCCTCTACTTTTGTATGGGAATATACATATATGAGAAGTATAAACCATACACACACACACATACACATAAAAGAGAATGCTAGACCAATTAGGCAGCCTTAGATATGGATGAATCACAATTTGAGGATATATTCACTTATTTTTGCGCTCTAAGAAAGATTGTTATAGAAAAGGGTTCACATTTTACATCTAAGTGTTTTTAGAAGATTCTGGAGGATTACAAGATCAAGCATCAAAATTATTCTCCATATCACCCACAAGCCAACGAGAAAGTAGAATAAAAAATAAGTTCACCAAAGCCATTATGATGAAGACAATTTAGCTACAATGTAAGAATTGGGTAGATAGTCTTCCCGAAGCATTATAGGAATTTTAGAATACATAAAGGAACACTACGTATCACACACCATATGAAATTGTATATGGATTACAAGTTTTGCTTCTCAAAGAAATTCAAATAAATACCTTCAAAACAACAACAAGATTGGGACTAGAACTCTCAGTTCAATAAAAGAAAAGGTTAGATCAACTCATTAAACTATATGAGATTCAATAAGATGCAATTCAAAGAACCAATGTCATCAAAAAACAAACGATAAAATGGCATGGAAAGTTTATGAAGTTGAAGAAATTCGAACTAGGTGATTGGCCCTCCCATTTGATTCACAATTTAAAGATTTTAAAGGAAAGCTTCAAAGGCGCAGGTTGTGTCCATATGAAATAAAGGTAGTCTATGATAATGGATTAGTTCAAATGAAGAATATTGATTAGGAGGGTGGTTCTTTTCTTCTTATTGGGAATATATTGAAGTTATATCATAAGCCCTTATTAAGAGAACAATTTGTTAAAAAAATGCTTCAACATTCATAGATGTAATTAGTGAATGGGGATAATTATTCTCCCCATCCTAATTCAATTTATTTTTCTTCCAAATAAATAATAATAATAATAATAATAATGTCAATTAGGGTTATCTTGGGTGGTTGAGAAGAATGGTTGTTATCTGTCACACTTAAGTTCAATTCCTTGCAAGTGACATGATGATGAGAAATGTTTTTGTATTGACCCTCACTCTTGCTCTCGGACTAAGAGAGAGGATAAATTCCATTGAACAATAATAATAAAAAAGTATAGTCATGCAAACCAAAATGCTTGCATAACTACACAGGAGTTCTAGTTGAAAAACTAGTCTCTTGTACATAGAAACCCCCTTTTTTGCGACCCTTGTCAAAATAAGTTCCATAATTTAGTCTACATTTTTAGCATGCAAAGTCTTTCAAAAGTAAAATAAATTAGTGGTAGATAGCAGTAGCATTCATAGCATCAAAATATTTCTATTCCAAGGTTTCATAGATTCTTTCAAATTGATTTTAAATAATTTTGTTCTATAACAATGTTTTAATAGTTTCCAAAGTTTCTATAGGTACGACCACTTTCGATAGCTACTTAAAAATACATAAAAAATGATTAAAAATCCTCAAAATTTAATATTATCAACTAGAACGTTCATAAAAAAAATCCATAAATAAGAGAATATACAACAAGTTTCAAGTTACCAACATCAAAGTATCCAACAACATCAAGGAGCCATGTTCCAAGGACCGTAAATCAATCAAATTCAGCCGAAGGTAACCTAAGGTAACCATTTTAATTATTTATACTAAAGAAAATATAGAACATACAATGCATGGAAATTTGGCATTTAACCTGAGCTCACAAGAGCCATAACTTAAAATCATTTTTCATAAATGTGATAACATTTCATTTCATGACTACCCACATAATATTATCCACCATATATGTTAAGCCCTAATTCATCAGATGATATGGTTTTTTCCCTTGGCGCTTTGTGAATCATCTTGATCACAAAATAATCTCACAACTCATCCCAACCTGGTGACGACACTAAATAAATATCTAGACCTGCATTATTTACAGGCTGGTTCAGAAGCCCTAAGCATTCACAGAGGATAGATTAGTAGGGGAGCATATGAGTTTCTTGGGAATCACCTTTTTTATCTCATTACCAGTTTTCATGATTATATGAGACAGATCTAATTTTTCATCATTGTTTCCGCCCAAAACATTGATGTCTTAACTCAATTTCTTCCACCTTTTCACTTCATTTGCATTTGTTTTCTACCATTATTCCTCCTATACTCAACATTACCTTGTGAAATCAATGACAACAGATTATATTTGAAGGATTAAACTTCTGGATGTTGAGGATTCCACTAATAGTAAGATTCAAGTCTAGGACTAAATTTTGGAAGTAGATCCAAAGTGTAGAAGCAAGATTGAGAAGGCGGTTTGGCTAAAGTTCTTAGAAAAAGTTTCAAGCATATGACATATAGGTAACCAGAGCTTTCACCATAGCTTTTGATGGAGTTGAAGAAGGCATTTGTGATATACAACTCAAGGTGACAAAATATTTCTTGGCTAAGGCTACTAAATTTCTGACTAGTGAGAAATGATTCAAGAATCAAAAAATTAAAGGAGACACGTGGAAATATTTTATCATAAATATTAAAATGGAAAAAATTGGTGGAAGGGCACACCTATGTCTACATTTAAGATAAAATGGAGCGATATTCTCTTTATTCTTCATAAATATGTCACTTGTGAAGAAATGTATGGACCAGTAATATTTTATCATGTTTTCCTCATAATACCTTTCCAAAAGGGTTTTGAAATAAATATACCTTATTATCTCCTTAATAGTCTTAAAATGATGGCTTCCAGCATTTAGAGAAATTATAGAAATATAAATAATAGTCTGTATCATTTTGGAATTGTCAAAAGTTTGGTTGAGGCTAAGTTACACTAGAGAGGAGAGAATTAGGATGAGTTCCTTATGAGGAATCACTTTAAAGAAACTTTTGAAGATTCTTGAGAAACAAAAGCTCTAGCTTCTAAAAGAAAATGCACTAGGGCTATGGATTTAATGGCCACAACTCTAAACTCTAAGCACATCATTTATCAAATAAACGAAATAATTTAAGAAATGGTTTCGATCTTCAAACTAGAAGAAGCATGGGAAAATTTGCATAAAAGAAAATAAACAAGAAAAATGGAAAAGAAATTAAAGAAAAATGTAAAGGAGATAAATGAAATCGTTGTACTAGAACCAAAGAGAAGTCTAACCATAGAAGACACCATAGTGAAGAAGGTGATAAAAGAAAAGGTTCCACAAAAGGAAATTTTAGTGAAGATTAACCATGAATTTGGAAACAGATTCTATGTAATTACTCGTAGCATGACTAAAGGAGTAAAGGAACATGAAAAGGTAAAGAACTCAGTAATTAATGTTGAATATTGTGATGGAGAGGACAATAGCTCATTAGAAAAGGAAAGGATTAGTAGAACAATTTCAAGGGTCTCTACTTTGGAATCTACAATACTACCAGAACAAAAGGTTACTAGGCAAGAAATTGATGTTGCTTAATAGAAAGTCTATGAATATATTCCTTTTCTTGAGAAGGAGGCACTTCAATATAAGATACAATCTCATGTCTATTTCCCTATTTACATTCCATCAACATCTCATATTCATAGTCCATTTCAATCTCCTACCTATAGTCTACCATTTGATTTTTATGAAGAGAAGGATATAGTAGAAAAGTTAAGAGAAGAAATCAAAGACATGAAAGCTCTTGAGAGACATATAAAAAAATGTGAATGAATTTCTAAAAAAGAAAAATTAGAGGATGTTAAATAGGATGCAGTACGGGAATAAAAATAACTTGAAACTTAAAGAAGCCAATAATAATTTTTGTTCCAAGATCAAACATCTAAATGCTAAGATCTTCCTAAGGAATCAAAGATGGTTTCTTTCTATGAAGAGGAAAATAACTCTAGGTTGTAACTTGGATATTGATGTGGCCCGTCCATGTGGCCCCTCTCCAACTCACCTACCCACGGTACTTGCGGATTTGTTATGTTGATTATAGTTGATTTACAATCGTTTGGCTCGGTCCGAATTTAATTGTGGCAGTACTTACCTACCTACCTTCCGGTACCTTGCCCCTTCTCCGGCTAACACCTGTCCACCTCGATTAAGTTGCAACCCTAATCCTCCCCTTCCTCCTTTTGTTGATTCATTTCGCGCTCATTGTCATTTGGCACTGTGAACTCGCTGCTCTGCAACCTGGTTTCGAGCTCGGCTCTGTCTTGGAGAAACCAGTCGATACTTGGTCGTTTTTTGATGGTTTTCTTACCTGAATACTTGGTTTTCCACCGTGGTTCCGCCTGTTCACTTGTTTCTCGTATGCGTTGGTAAGTGGTAACTCTGTCTGTGGTTTCGTTATTGAATTATTCTCTGGTTTCTCTGTCGGCTTGTTCTCTATCTGAGCTTTTGGTTTGCTTGGTCACATGCTGTGTCTTTGTGGTCGTTTCTCCATATGGATGGTTTCGTTGTACTCAGAAGCAATGTATGCTCGATGGTCTGCAACAGCTGGTGTCGGACATTCAACTCATCAATCTGGTAAGTTTAGCTCTCTGCTATATTTTCGTTTCTACTTCTTGAGTATTTACTGACCAGTTTGGCCCCTTTGTGGTCAGGTATGGTCTCGGTGAACAAGGAAACCGTTCACCTACAGGTGTGGTAACTACCCTCTCTGTTAATCCTCGTTTCTTTACTTATTGCATTTCTTTTCTGGTGAAGTTATGGCATCGTATTTGAGTCAGGGTTTTGTCTCTCCTTCAAACCCTAACATGGTTGCATTTTGTCATTGCAGGTGACGGCTCTGTGGTCATACGCAACAGGCTACGGCTTCATGCTCTCGGGTAGCTCTGTGCCTTCTGTTTTGTTGTTTTTATGAGCTAGGTTTACCTGTAGCTTCGCATGATCTCATACCCTAGGAACCCTGTTGGTCTTCGGCCATGTATGGCATTTCGTGTCTGTATTTTATTACTGTAGGATATGGGCTTTATATATTCTGTTGTCACACCTGTGTAGTATATGAGTCTTGGGTATTCTTTTGTCACGCCTGTTTAAGGGCGGAAAGGGCTCGACCCTTGTTACGAATTCGGTTGTAAACTCTTTATTTGATTCAGACCTGCAATTGTAATATATATATATACGTTGGAAATTTCAATTTCGTATTCGGTTCTTATGGGTTTGGTTTCTTACCCGGATTCGACCTAGGAAACTCAAGCTCTTCGCTTCACTCTCCGTTTGCTTTGTTGTTGTCTTATCTGGCATCGTTGTGCGCTCAGTTGTGTGGGATACTCTCTGTAGATCCACCTACACTGCCACTTGCTATGCAATGGTTTACATATATTTGATTCTATATTAATGCCTTTCGGTAACGATATGGTTTGTTACAATAATTTACACAGAACTTCTATTTCTCAGAAATATGAATTGTACAGAACGTAGATGCTTTGTCTATATATTCATTTGTGCACAGGAATTTCTAAATGAAGGAAAAAGGAAAAAAATCTCTGTCTGTTTCTTGTAATATTATTTCTCTGTTGCTTAGCTGCTGAACCCCGTAGGATTTCAGTTTCTGCCCTTTATACATTTGAGGTGATTCCATAGATAACTAACAGCAGTTATCTCTTACAATCGGTAATATAGTTATGTTTTCGTTTCCAGTTCTTATTTGACAGTTTATAAAACTGACTCTGTCTATCTGTCACTATGGTCCCACAAAGGGTGCTTGTATACATTATTTGCAATAATCTAATTTATTAACTATAATTAATTACTGACAGCTACAGTAAAGTAAACTAAGTAAAAAAATTAACCAACAGAAACTAAACAAACTGTAGTTGACCTTGGTAAAGAAAATAAAACGAAACTGTATAAAAAAAAAAACTTGACAGTCTTGTTGTCCGTCCTCGAACTGTTTAACCTTCCCAGTCTTCTTCTGAAACTCTGTCCCCGCTGTCTCGGTCTTCACCCTGTCGACCAGATGCTCCTGCATCAGGCTGCCAGGGTAAAAGAGAGTTCTCATGGCTCCATTCCATGAGCTCCTCCACCGAGTACCCTGCCTTTCGAATCTGTGCTTCGTCGAGCCAGGAACTGTCCTCTAGAGGACGGTCCTTCCACTTGACAAGATAGCGCAGATACTCCTTTCTATGCGTCCGTTTGGCTACCTGTGTGCTGATAATTCCTTCAATTTCGTGAGTCTTAACCGACGGTAACTGTTTCTTCCAAAGACTGCTCTCGAACTGGGTGTCCCGTTGCGGCTGTACCATGTTTTCGTCTGCTGCCTAGGCATGATATGGAAACAGGTCTGCCACGTTGAACATGGGCGATATGCCTATATCAGGTGGCAGCTGAATTTCATATGCATTCGCTGAAAATTTGCGAAGGATTTTGCATGGGCCGATTTTCTTGAACTTCAGCTTGTTGTACGTTCCCTTAGGAAACCTCTCCCAACGCAAATGCGCAAGCACGTCGTCTCCAACTTTGAAATGTACCTCACGCCGCTTGATATCTGCATGCTGTTTATATTTCTGTGTGCTGTCCTGTAACTTCATTTTAACTTTCTCGTGCAGTTCGCTCATTGCTTCGGCAAAATCTTCCCCGTCTGCACTCCTCCTTTCCAGCTGTCCTAAGTCCCGTAATTCATGTACTCCCCGCGGATGCATACCATATAAGATTTGGAATAGGCTTAGACCTGTGCTCCGATTGGGCGAAACATTGTAAGCGAATTCGGCCTGGGCCAGAGCTTGATCCCACAATCGCGAGTTTTCTCCTGTCAAACTTCGCAATAAATTGCCCAAACTTCTGTTAACTACTTCCGTCTGTCCATCAGTCTGCGGGTGATACGCGGAACTGAAATTTAACTGTGTGCCCAGCTTTTTCCACAGGGTGCGCCAGAAATGCCCTGTAAATTTCACATCCCTGTCTGAAACTATAGTCCTCGGTAAGCCATGTAATCGAACTACTTCTGCGAAGAAGAGGTGTGCCACATAGGTGGCGTCGCTAGTCTTCCGGCACGGAATAAAATGAGCCATTTTGGAAAATCTATCCACCACCACCATCACTGAATCATAACCTCGCTGTGTTCTGGGCAATCCCAGGACAAAGTCAATGCTGACTGAATCCCAAGGTCTGCTTGGAACTGGTAGGGGCGTATATAACCCAGCATTCTGGCTGTGCCCTTTCGCCAGTTGGCAGATTTTACATCTAGTCACATATCTCTGTACGTCTCGACTCATTTTCGGCCAGTAGTAAAAGTGTCCTAGCTGTTCCAATGTTTTATCAATGCCAAAATGTCCTGCTAAACCTCCGTTATGCTTCTCTTTCACTAAATTTTCCCTCATCGAACAATCTGGAATACATAGCTCTCCACCACGAAATAACAATCCGTCCTGCAAATTAAAATCCAGCCATGGGCTTGTATTTCGTAAGACAAGATTCTGGCATGCCTCAAAGGCTTCCTTGAAATCCATGTCCATCTGGTACAAATCCTTCAAATACTCAAACCCCATTACCTGTATGCCGCTTTCCTGTAAGAGCAAAGCTCTTCTGCTTAAAGCATCTGCCACTTTGTTGGCTTGTCCACTTATATGCTTCAGCACGAAAGTAAAACTTTGTAGGTACTCCACCCACTTGGCGTGCTTGTGGTTCAATTTGTGTTGTTGTGTTATGTACTGTAACGCAGAATTATCAGAGAACAAAACAAACTCATTGCCGAGTAAGTAGTGCCTCCAATGCTTCAAGGCTTGAACTACTGCATAGAATTCTTTATCGTATGACGAATACTTCTACCGGCTTTCGTTTAGTTTCTCACTAAAGAATGCCATAGGTTTGTCCTCTTGACTGAGTACAGCACCGATAGCTATCCCGCTTGCATCACATCGAACCTGAAAAGGTTTGCTAAAGTCGAGCAGCCTCAAGATTGGCCTCTCTGTTATTTTTCGCTTCAGAAGTTGAAAACTATCTTCTGCCGCTTTAGTCCAGCAAAAAGGTTGACTGGCCTTTTTGATGGTTTCTAGCATTGGCGCGCAGATTTCACTAAAATTCTTGATAAACTTTCTGTAAAAACTTGCTAAACCGTGAAAGCTACGTACCTCGAATAAATTCTTTGGTGACGGCCAACTTAGGATTGCTGTAATCTTCTCTGGGTCCATTTTCAACTCATTCTCCGCCACTACGAACCCCAGATATACTAACTCCTTCTGTAGGAAAGTGCATTTCTTCAAATTTACCAGCAGTTTGTTCTGTTGCAGCTTCTCAAATACTCTTCGAATATGTTGAAGGTGTTCCCTTTTTGTCCTGCTAAAAATTAAAATATCATCCAGATAGACTATCACGAATTTTCCAATAAATTCCTTTAACATTTCGTTCATCAGTCTCATAAATGTACTTGGAGCGTTACTCAACCCAAATGGCATAACCAGCCATTCGTACAGCGCTTCGTTGGTCTTGAAGGCTGTCTTCCATTCGTCGCCTTCCCTAATCCTGATCTGATGATACCCACTTTTCAGATCGATTTTCATAAAATACGCTGCTCCACTAAGGCAATCCATCATGTCATCCATCCTAGGCAAGGGAAACCTGTAACGGATGGTGATTTTGCTTATAGCCCGCGAATCTATACACATTCGCCAATCTCCACCCTTCTTGGGCACAAGCACTGTAGGTACTACACAGGGGCTTAAACTCTCTCTGATCAGTCCCTTGTCCAACAATTCCTGCACTTGTTTGCACACTTATTCATTGTCCTTTGGACTCATTCTGTACGCTGCCTTGTTTGGTAAACTCGCTCCTGGTATAAAATCGATATGATGGTTGATGCTCCTCTTAGGAGGTAACTTATCAGGCAATTCCTCTGCTGCAATATCTTGAAATTCTTCCAACAACTCCTATATTTCCTTTGGCAATTCTGTTCGTTCTGTACTTAGTAATACTGGCTTCATCCTCCTTACAACTGCAAAATTTATTTCAGTCTCATCAATCTGTTTGATGAACTGTTTTCCTCCCAATAACAATGCCTTTGTTCCGCTAGATTCTATTGAATCTTCCTCTTTGATGGGCATGAGTGTGTGTTTGACCCCATCCTTGATAAACTTATAACAATTCGTCTTTCCATCGTGTGTCACCCTCCTGTCATACTGCCATGGTCTTTCGAGCAGTATGTGGCACACGTCCATGGGCATAATATCGCAGACCACTGTATCGTGGTACTTGCCAATGCGAAACTCCACCTCGCATTGTTCATCAACCAACAGCTGGTGGCCTTTCTGTAGCCACGACACCTTGTAAGGTGTGGGGTGTTTCAGCCGCTTCAACCCCAATTTTTCTACCATCTCAGTGGCAACCAAGTTATCTGTACTCCCGCTGTCTATTATTACCTTACAACACTTCCCATGAGACTTACAGACTGTCCGAAACAGTGACTTCCGCTGAGTCGGTTCAGACACTTCCTTAATTCGCTTTAGCAGAACTTTATTCAGGAGCAATGCTTCTCCCGTTTCTGCTACATCTTCCACTTCTCGTGGCTGCGCTTCCGCTTCTTTTGGTTGAACCACATATGTTTCTCTCTGACCTGCCTGCTCAACATCTGGGCACTCAAAGGATCGATGTCCCCATTTTTGACACCTGTAGCACTGGAAACCAGTTCCTCTTCCACGGCCATTTCCTCTTCCACGCTGATATGACTGACCTCCTCTAGTGCTGTCTCCTTTGTCAGCTGTCCCTGAAGTTTTTGAGCTGCTGCCTTCTTCACTGTTTGCAGCACTCTTTCCTCTTCCATAGGACTGTCCTCGTCCTCTACCACTTCCTCTTCCTCTCCTATTATTCTGCTTTCTATTAATTTTCTCCTCAGCCTTCACAGCACTCTGAAAAGCTTCCTCTATACTTCTGGGAGAAAGAATACTAATTTCATCCAGGATCTCCATCCTCAAACCATTAACATACTGTGCTGTCTTCTCTGGAGTCTCATCCGTGTAACCAGCACGTAGATTGACCCGGTAGAACTCTTCCGTGTATTCTTTGACAGTCATACCCTTCTGTCTCAAATTCTGTACTCTTCGACATAGTTCAACCTGGTAATCTTTTGGCAGAAACCTGCCCTTCAGTTTCGCTACCATCCTCGCCCAGGTTTGTATGGGTATCTTATTCAATCTTTTTCTATCTGCCTGGACATTATCCCACCACAAGAGGGCATGTCCTTTCAATTTAGTAGCGGCGAACTTAACTTTCTTGTCCTCCCTAATTTCTTCATTCTCAAAGTATTTATCCAGTTCGCTGATCCAATCTAACAGAATATCAGCAGACAGACTACCATCATAATTTGAAATTTCCGTCTTTGGCTTGCTGCTGGCCAATAAGATTGAATGCAGCAATCTTAGTTCTGGAGCCTCTTCATCAGAAGCTTCCGCAGTAGCTACTGTTTCTTCCTCACTCTCATTTCCCAATTCTGGGTCTCTTCGTCTACCCGCTTCTACTGCTTCCAAGCGAGCTGTAAGAACTCGAATCTGTTCTCTTAATCCTTCATCTCCTCCTCCTCCTCTTCGTGCACCTATGCCACGCCCTCGTCTTGGCGCTTGTACTTCTGCCATCTTCCTCTAACTAACAAATAAAATAATAAAATAAAATAAAAACCGCTCTGATACCAATTGATGTGGCCCGTCCACGTGGCCCCTCTCCAACTCACCTACCCACGGTACTTGCGGATTTGTTATGTTGATTATAGTTGATTTACAATCGTTTGGCTCGGTCCGAATTTAATTGTGGCAGTACTTACCTACCTACCTTCCGGTACCTTGCCCCTTCTCCGGCTAACACCTGTCCGCCTCGATTAAGTTGCAACCCTAATCCTCCCGTTCCTCCTTTTGTTGATTCATTTCGCGCTCATTGTCATTTGGCACTGTGAACTCGCTGCTCTGCAACCTGGTTTCGAGCTCGGCTCTGTCTTGGAGAAACCAGCTGATACTTGGTCGTTTTTTGATGGTTTTCTTACCTGAATACTTGGTTTTCCACCGTGGTTCCGCCTGTTCACTTGTTTCTCGTATGCGTTGGTAAGTGGTAACTCTGTCCGTGGTTTCATTATTGGATTCTTCTCTGGTTTCTCTGTCGGCTTGTTTTCTGTCTGAGCTTTTGGTTTGCTTGGTCACATGCTGTGTCTTTGTGGTCGTTTCTCCATATGGATGGTTTCGTTGTACTCAGAAGCAATGTATGCTCGATGGTCTGCAACAGCTGGTGTCGGACATTCAACTCATCGATCTGGTAAGTTTAGCTCTCTGCTATATTTTCGTTTCTACTTCTTGAGTATTTACTGACCAGTTTGGCCCCTCTGTGGTCAGGTATGGTCTCGGTGAACAAGGAAACCGTTCACCTACAGGTGTGGTAACTACCCTCTCTGTTAATCCTTGTTTCTTTACTTATTGCATTTCTTTTCTGGTGAAGTTATGGCATCATATTTGAGTCAGGGTTTTGTCTCTCCTTCAAACCCTAACATGGTTGCATTTTGTCATTGCAGGTGACGGCTCTGTGGTCATACGCAACAGGCTACGGCTTCATGCTCCCGGGTAGCTCTGTGCCTTATGTTTTGTTGTTTTTATGAGCTAGGTTTACCTGTAGCTTCGCATGATCTCATACCCTAGGAACCCTGTTGGTCTTCGGCCATGTATGGCATTTCGTGTCTGTATTTTATTACTGTAGGATATGGGCTTTATATATTCTGTTGTCACGCCTGTGTAGTATATGAGTCTTGGGTATTCTTTTGTCACGCCTGTTTAAGGGCAGAAAGGGCTCGACCCTTGTTACGAATTCGGTTGTAAACTCTTTATTTGATTCAGACCTGCAATTGTAATATATATATATGCGTCGGAAATTTCAATTTCGTATTCGGTTCTTATGGGTTTGGTTTCTTACCCGGATTTGACCTGGGAAACTCAAGCTCTTCGCTTCACTCTCCGTTTTCATTGCTGTTGTCTTATCTGGCGTCGCTGTGCGCTCAGTTGTGTGGGATACTCTCTGTAGATCCACCTGCACTGCCACTTGCTATGCAATGGTTTACATATATTTGATTCTATATTAATGCCTTTCGGTAACGATATGGTTTGTTACAATAATTTACACAGAACTTCTATTTCTCAGAAATATGAATTGTACAGAACGTAGATGCTTTGTCTATATATTCATTTGTGCACAGGAATTTCTAAATGAAGGAAAAAGGAAAAAAATCTCTGTCTGTTTCTTGTAATATTATTTCTCTGTTGCTTAGCTGCTGAACCCTGTAGGATTTCGGTTTCTGCCCTTTATACATTTGAGGTGATTCCATAGATAACTGACAGCAGTTATCTCTTACAATCGGTAATATAGTTATGTTTTCGTTTCCAGTTCTTATTTGATAGTTTATAAAACTGACTCTGTCTATCTGTCACTATGGTCCCACAAAGGGTGCTTGTATACATTATTTGCAATAATCTAATTTATTAACTATAATTAATTACTGACAGCTATAGTAAAGTAAACTAAGTAAAAGAATTAACCAACAGAAACTAAACAAACTGTAGTTGACCTTGGTAAAGAAAATAAAACGAAACTGTATAAGAAAAAAACTTGACAGTCTTGTTGTCCGTCCTCGAACTGTTTAACCTTCCCAGTCTTCTTCTGAAACTCTGTCCCCGCTATCTCGGTCTTCACCCTGTCGACCAGATGCTCCTGCATCAGATATCCTCATCCAAGCTAATGAGACTACACTGTGATAGGAGAGAATTGCAAAATTTTGCAATCTTTTTTGTGGATGAGGAAATGAAAAATCCTAAGCATGGGGGAATGTTGAGGCCCAAAAAATAAGCTATTTTTTCATTTTTCTAACATTATTCTTGTTTATTTTATTCTTAGAAGCTTACCGTACCAATCATTTCACAATCCAATGCTATCATTTTTGCATAAGAATCATATTTGAGCTACATAGGTTACAAATGTAAAAATGTCCATTCTTCCACTCTCTTAAATGCTTCCTTTATACAAAAAAATCAAAATGTCATAGTTATATAATATGACACATTTTGTGGTTGGTATTTTATTTTTTAGTTGAATCATCGGTTCATATAGTTGTAGATATGGTCTTGCAAAAGTGATGATTGGAGGACATGGAGAAAATTAGATATAAGGTTTTCCACGTATTTGAGATAACCATAAGTCATCCATATCATCACAGAGATGCATTCAATGCTACAATCAATGGGTTTAAATGGTGGTAGAGTAACATGGTAGAGCATATGATCTTCTAATGCTAATGATGGAACGAATCCACACAAATCGATATTGGAGATATTTATAGGACAAATTCATGTTTACTATCATGGATTTATCATATCAAACTGGTAGCTCAATCCATAGATCCACAAAATCTACAAGTTGGTTATTATTTTTTAAAATCTTACAACAATATCCTAAAACATTTTTTTCCCAGAAATGTATAAATACTCATAATTCATGTGATGGAAATAGGTCAGATGTATGGAAACAATATGAAATTAATATAAATATATTTTTCTAGCTATCTATTTCCTGTGTAGTGTGTTGTTCATAAACAAATTCATAGTTGTATCTACAACAACCTAAAAGCACTAGTTTTACTTAACACATTCAACCAAGCAAGGAAGGCCCCCTTTTCACAATGAAGAGTGCTACCCTCTTTCATTTTTATGGTTTAGTTTTACATCATTACAAACGAAAATTTACTCATTTACATACTATTGTAAGACTTTAATGAACGATTCATTATGTACTTAATAGAAGTGATCACTCAATTTTATTGTTCATAGTCTAATTTACTTCCAGTTTGTAACTTTAATGCCTTGGAGTTTGAATTCAATTCTCAACTTCATTTTCTTGTGTGTCAATACAATGCAGTATAATCAAATGGATCCCCCGATTGAATATAAATTGTTATTTTCACTCACTAAATGCAACAATACATTCGTCAATTATATATTTTAATGAGCTCGTAGTTGCTTGATAACAATTATCTATATGATATGAGGATCTAGAAATTTTCTAGAACCATGGATGTATTGAGTTAGTTAGTTTGTGAATGCTTTTCACGTATCAAAGTTTTCATTATATGTCAAATTTCACTATATTAAGTTAGCAACTAAAGGCTATAAGTAGATACTGTGCATTGCACTTCAAAAGTTTACCAACCGAGATTAATGATTTAAATGTAGTGGAAATCTAGAGATATTGAATTGATTAACAATTATCACTAAGACTACCAGATTACATATCAAGGATTGGGCTAACCAAATCCATGACGTTGTGATGGCTTACCAGAATACATGGAGGACTGCTACCAATTTCACTTTGAATGAATTAGTATAAAGGATGAGAGTAATTTTCCCAAATGAGACAGACCTCCATACACTTAGAACATTAGTACAAATTGGAATGGACTTCTCCAAAGCTCAAAAGCAAACACTCCTCCAGTTTCATGAGTTGGATGAACTTCTTGAGGATCGCTTGCACTATACATCAATAATACAACACTTAATATCTTTGTGGCATGACAAGTTCATAAACAAAAACGATTTTAAAGCTAGAGACTGAGAATTTTTATTTCATTCCAAGTGTAAGTATTTTAGAGGAAAGTTTCAAGTTCAATGACTCAAAACTTATGATATTGGAATTGTATATGAAAATGAAGCCATCAAACTTTGTATCATTAATGAAGAGAGGATACCCTAATGGGAAATAGACACAACTTTCAGTTATATCATATACCACTACCAAAGGAAGCCTTCTTAATGAAAATCGATGACGAATCACTAGATAGAAACTTGGAGAGTGTCCATAGGGGAGAGATCACTACTGGATGAATCATTACCACATACCATTTCATTCAATTAAAAGATTAAAAATAAAAGAAAAAAATCCTACATATGAAAACCCTTAGGGGCATGACTTATCTGAAAACTAGCCTAGGCAGTCACATGACATGTTTTAAAAATATATGAATAAATAAAAGAAAACAGAGAAAAAGTTAAATACAATGAATAACTATTCTACTTATGAGACTCATGGGCTAATATTCTTTCGAATACATGCAAGAGAGGAAGCTGGAATTGTTGCAACTTCTTTATTGCAACTCTATTGCAACAACTCCATTGTTACAACATAATTACTATGACACCTTTCTGCAACTCAAATGCTGCAACCACATCATTGCAATTCCATTGCCACAATTGGATTACTACAGGTCCATTGCTGCAAGTTCACTAATTGATTTGGATGGAAATAATCATATTGGGATGAAACCCTACCTCAATGACCCCAATATTGTAACTCTCATGGTGGCAAGGGTTCCAACCATCATTTCGGGGCTAATGCCACAACATGATGAAGGTATGGGACATAAAAAATTTATTACAAAAATGGAATGAAGTGACCACTCATGGTAGTTTAGAAGATACATTTCCTGAATGTATATTCAATGGCATTGATTTTGCATAAATGACTTGACAAATGGTCTTGTCATATACATAAATTATTGTTTCCATCGATCTATGACATAATCCGACATAAAACAATTATTCTCTTTCCACAATTTGGGACTACATGTTCCAACTCCCCTTCAAACTGTTCATTTCACCTTATAGATGGTGAACCAAACTAATCTCTTAATAGAAAGAGAAAATGAGATTCTCAATAAATCAAATGGAGCTCATATAAATGTTGTTATTATTAACATATGACAACATTTAGGTTACTTTTTAGAATGGAGGATTGATTGAATATGTCCATAAGCTCCATGGATATGACGATGATGTGGTGATGGAGTCCACCATGAATTTCAGAGACAAGAGGTCATTGGTGGGAAAAATAGTAGTGTGTGTGAATGAATACATCATGGAAAAGGTTATATAGATACCACAAACTAGGGAATGATGTTATTGTAGGAGCATTCCAAAACCATAAATCACGGAGCAATTCCTTGATCTTAGTGAGGGTTTGGTTAGGAAAGGAACTAGATTTGACCAAAGATAATTTATAGATCCTCGAGGAGATGTAGACATTATGCTGTAGAGGTATTTCACATGTGAGGGTCCATGGTAAGGTATACCCACAACATCTAAATTTGTTGGACCACTTGAGGCATGGAAGGTTGATCAAAATGACTTTATTCATTTAAAAAACACTCCAAACTATGAAAAAACATGTGTAGAGGTCTAAGATCCCAAGGGATTCCATCTCACATGATGGCCTTATAGACATTTTGGTTGAGCATTCACTGCATATGGTAGGCCATGTCTACAGTGACGTAGCAAGGGTACCAATAAAAGAAGAAACTATTGCAACTCCATATGAAGTTGTAGCTGCTAAAACTTCGAAGGTTGTGACTACTGCAATTTTGGAGGTTGAAGTTGTTACAACTTTAGAGGTTGAAATTTTTGAGACTTTTGAAGTTTAGGAATATTGTATTGCCACTATGACAGAGGAGGAGGTCCTTATCGCACAACTCCTATGGTGGAAGAAGACCCTACTATAACTCCACAACAACAAGAAGCCAACCATGACGGTGATTTGGATACTATTAGAAGAAATAATCTAATTAAGAGGCTAAGATGTATGAAAAAGAGGCATATGTATGTGGAAATACCTAGGAGGAAGAGAATAAGATACACTGGAGAGATTAACCTAGTTGTTGTGACTTAGGAAGAATAGTAAGAAAAAAACTTCATCACAAAAGAACCTACTGGGGTGGAAAAAGAATACACTACAACACAAGAGGAAGGAAACCCTATTTTCACAGGAGAATTAGCAGGGGTAATGGACAAAGAAATCCCTGATCTCATATAATAAATAGAAAATGGGATGGGGGAAGAAAAAGACTCTGAGGAATCAAAGTTCGAGATGCAAGTTGAAACCCATGTTGTAACAAAAGAATTATAAGGGGAAAGTCATGTTGAGGACCTTGCTGCAACATAAGAACAACCAAGGTAAGAAATAGAAGAAGGCCATATTAGAACTATGAATGTTGATATGACACAAGAAGAAGAATTAAGGGAATTTTGAGGTCTAAAATGGGCCTCCTAAGGAAATTATAAAATAATAGTGGAAATAATAAAATAATATTAGATTACATCATCAAATTTTAGAGGGAAAAAAGAAAAATAATTTTTCAACTCATATTTTCAACTTAGCTCCATATGAATTTACTCCAATTTTGGGTGGCAACACTCATTGGATAAAAAATTTGATTCCTCATCCAGGGAGTACCGATGTTGCATACTTTTGATTGACCTTGCTACACGAAAAATGAGAAATACATGAAAAACATGATTGCAATCACATTTTTAAATGTATTTCTCTTTCGTGTAGAAGGGTCCATTGAATGTATGCAACATGGGTAATCCTTGTATGGGGAATCAAATTTTGCATCCAACGAGTACTCGCACTCGAAATTTGAGTAAAAACTTAAGGAGGTAAGTTTAAAATACAAGTTGAAAATAGTTTTATTATTTTATTATTTTTTAATCTTTTTACACCAAAAATGGTGAATCATCCCCCATGGTTGACATCATCATATTGAATCCTATTAGTTCTTATAAAGTTTATTTTGGTTGTACATTTTTCTTAGGAGGCTCATTTTAGACCTAAAAATTCCACTAATGAAGAAGAAGAGAAGCGATCAAACACACCAACAGAAGCACAAGAAGCTACTGTCACAAGAGAATAGAAGAATACCTCCAAGTTCAGGAAGTAGAAGAAAACAAGAGGTATGCTTTCCTTTATTCCTTTTTATACCTCTCTTATTAGAAGGAAAAGAATTCTTGAAAAGAAAAACAAAATACTTCATAACACCAAAGTCAAACTATTAAATAGTGGAGTAAGAAAAGACAAGAACTTTGACAAGTTGGAATGCCTTGCTCAAGAAGTAGGTTTCATTTCTGTTAAGGAAATATGGGAACCTATTCCAGAGGAAAGGGAAACAACCTAGGAAGAACCACATAAGAGAGAAACCCTAGACAAGGCTATTCAAAGAGAACATAAAGAATCTGGGATGATATAACTTTCCTTTTACATAGATCTTGTTGTGATGGATGATCAAGAAATCCAAATAAACCTCTTAGACTAGTGGGATAAAGTTAAAGAAGATAGGTGGAATTTTATATTGATTTATTATGAGGAAAAGGTAATGCCTATCAAGGAACATTAACAAATCGTTATGAACCTTAAAGATCGATGGGCTAAGCAGTTGGAAATACACAAAATTAGATGGGATTAATGGAGGAAGCGAATGGATGAAGAAGCTAAAATGACTACCAAACTACAAAAATAGATGGATAAAATAGAGGTTGAGAAGTTCCATTTTGGATTATAAGTGGACTAAACACGTAGTTTCATAGCTCCTTCCATTGTATAAAATATATTCTTGCAGGAAAATTACTTCATGTTCGAAAGGAAGCCTCTCATGACCTCCATGCCATATTAGATCACATCTCCTCGCACATTCATTAAGGCTTATTATGCATGCACCAATGAAAATATGAACCTATTATGTGAACTCTACCATCACAACATTATGTTACATCATGACCTCGTATAAAACCCTAATCATTTTGTATTGGATGTTCAATTGTGAGAATTTTCATCTTGAATAACCACATTGATTAAAAATTGTTCATCATGTGGATGCGAACAAATTTAACTGAAATATATCAATTAAATGGGAGTAGTATAGACCAAAGGATGTTCTTGTACATTGAAAGTGGGTAAAATTCCCAAGACATGCATAATTTATGGCTTGAAACAAAAATGAGTACATTGAACATTGTAATACATAGATTGAAATACTATCAAAAACAATTGTAAAATGGTGTACTAAATGCTAGGAACAAGCCATAGAAGGCATGCCTAGAAGATATCCCTTCAACCCCAAAGACTTTGAAGTGCCTCTATAGAGGGTACACCGATGCATCAATAGTATAAATAGTTTTTAAACCACTCGATTGGACTCTAATTTCACTATCCAATGATTTGGATTCCTTCTACAAAGTATCAGAGAGACTACAATATGCCTAGGAAAGAAGAGCTTTCCTGTTTGAGGTATGCTGAGGAATGGAAGGGTTATTACCATGCTCATGATTTATTTGAGGTGGGATATGGTATAAGTAACCTCCATGGATGCTATAATCACTCAAGATCAGACTGACTATTGGTTGCATAAGGAAATGCAACAATTTTGGTTATGGGGATTGTTGGCTAGTTGAATTGTTTATTAATTAAACAATCAAGTACCACATTAATTGTCAACTTGGGAAAGTCTTTTTATTCCAAAGGCTACCGCGTACTGTATGTACTTAATTCTAAAAGCATTAAGAGTTGTGGTATACGTAATTCTTACGCTAAGTTGTCACAGTACTGATAAAATAAAAGTAATTAATTAAGATTACAAATCTAGAAAGCAAAAAGATGGATGCTCTATTGGCAGAGGATCAGGACCCTATCCTCCAGGTGAGGACGTTCAGCACCTCCCCTTGAAATCAGATTGCTAATACACACTGCACTCGAATTCACCGGTGAAATATACTTTCACAACTTCAAGCAATTAATGAAACAGAGTGCTAGCAAAACAGAATTACCAGAGGTAATGCTACAAAATCCAAACAGAGTATTAGCAGAAAGAAACTATCACACACTTACACACTTTGACAGAAAAGTAAATGGGTGAATCTTGTGAGGAAGGTGGGCCCAGTCCCTCTCACAAGATTCCCCAGAACACAAAGGCTAGCTCAAGTGCTCAGAACAATCTTCTATTCACCTGCCAAAAGATTCAAATACAATAAAGTTCAGACTTGCTGATGTCTCTCAGAATTTCACTTACAGAACATCCTCCCTTGTCTAATGTAGATGTCTCCTCTTTATAGAGGAGACATCTATTACAATAGATTGTTACAGTTCATTCGGTTAACCCGTTCTATCAAGAATAAGAATTACAGAATGTTGTTACAACAGTATAATAATATATTATTTCTTAGGTTCTGGCTATTACATAGCTGGTAACCAACTTCGACTGTCTTCTTGGGATTCTCGCATTCCTTTTCCGTTTCCCCATGCTGTTCCTGTTTTAAGCTATGGTAACTGTGTTCTACCTGCTTTAGACAACTGCTTGATCATGCCACGTCAGCGTTCTTCAGATAGTTGCCATTTGTTATTCCCAGCTGTTGCAAAATAGCCCGCTTTAGATGGTTGCTGTTGCTGACTGTAGTAACTGCGTAGTTGCTGCTTCTGGTGTTGCAGTAACTGCGTAGTTGTTGTTTCTGGTGTTGCAGCAACTACATAGTTGTTGTTTCTGGTGTTACAGCAACTATAAGTTATAATTCATGCGGGCTTAAGACAATTACTTGGCAACTTAGTCAACTTTTCCAAAGATAAATATAAAGATACTCATGAATATGCAATGAACAATTAAACATGTAGATATGCGGAAAGTTACTTCGTACCTTGGGGTGATTAAGTCATTGTGTAATCAAAGCTTATAACTTATGACTGAAAAGGATAGTATTATGGCAAAAATATAAGGTCAAATTGGTCAATTCTGGGTCCTAACATTCCTCCCAACTGAAGATATTCCATGTCCTCATGTAATGTTTTACTCTGAGTCCGAGTCAGAGTACTGGGATGAACAGTGTAGATTACTGAGACAATAGCTATAGGAGGTGACATCAAACTTCTTTCTGAACCCACAGACAGTCTGTATATGTTTCCATGCTGCTGCTTCTTCCTTGTTGCATAATCCAAACTGACCCTTATATTGTTCACCGGATAACCATAGAAGTGGAAATTTAAATTTGTAGCCCATCCATCTTTCAGCACAGTGTTACATGCATCTAATATAGTAAGGTACCCTTGTGAGTGCTACCTGTAAATTTGATGGATTATAAGGGTGATATTCTTTCCTTTCTTTGGGGCAGTTTTCCCAAAACAAATTGTTTGCCTTAACAGCCAAGGGTGCCTTGGTTTTCAGATAGTGCTGACAGTCTTTCAGGACTACTGCTTGTAATTGCCTGACGTGGTCTTTCATATCAGGATCTTTTATCATTGTTTGATGCTGTACAATAAAAGTGGCTACATTCTGTGGTTCAGCCCTAATCCACAGAAGGCAATTTTGTTCATTATGTTGGGCTGAGATAAAGGCGTTCTGCCATGTAAGCTGGTTGGCTAAAAAGGAAATGAAGGCTCTCAGCGGTATGTCGCCAACCACAGGTAGCATGTTCCTGTTTCTTTCTTCGGACATGGCTTCATTATGTAGATAAAGCTCACATAACAGCTTTTGATCATTTTTAGGTGCCTCTGCAAAAGTTTGCATAAATTGTTCTGATGTAAGCACCTGATGAGGTATATCTTCTCTTACAGCCTTTATCTGTAAAAATGTCAGTCTCTCCCTCAAAAATGTTGCATAATTAAAAGATGGTTTCCTTGTGGCAAGTATTCTTTGGAATAATTCAAACATCTGGGACAATCTGGCTTTTAACTCTGTGATTTCTTTGTATTGAGCTCTGCATTGCTCAAGTGCTTCCCAGTTCCTATATGCATGATTGAACCAAGTCCCTTTTTGCTGTTCGAATGCTTTGCCTTGTGACTGCTCATATTCTTTGCACCATTTTCCTTTCAATGCTTGAAAACTATCTATTTCTATGCATACATCATTAAGAGAGGGAGACTCTGTTTGTGTAGAGGCATCAATAAGGATAATCTACTCTGTTGGAGTAGACTAGGATAATCCAACATCTTTTTCTTCATTTGCAGCTAGTGTCTCTTCCTCCTGTTGTCCTGATTCATTCTGTTCTATGGTGATTTGGGTAGGCCGGGGTGAGTTTGTACCTTTTTCCTCTTTTGCTGATTCCTGTGTAAATGCTTCCTCCATAACAATTTGGGTAGGTCGGGGTGAGTCTGTATCTTTTTCCTCATTTGCTGATTCCTGTGTAAATACTTCCTCCATAACAATTTGGGTAGGCCGGGGTGAGTCTGTATTCTTTTTCCTCTTACTCCCTGTTTCTTCCTGCATAGTCACTGGGGAACTTACTGGTTCTTGTGTATCAATAAGCTTTTCAGTTTGATCTTGTGCAGTTTCTGGGGAACTTACTGGTTCTTGTGTGTCAGTAAGTTCTTCAGTTTGGTCTTGTTTCTTCTCTGGAGAGCCTGTTGGTTCTTGTGTGACAACAGGTTCTTCTATCTGCACTTTCTTTGGAGAGCCTGTTGGTTCTTGTGTGTCAACAGGCTATTTTATTCCAGCAGAGGATTGTGGCATTTCCGTCTATGCAACAGCAGGCTCTTTTGTGTCATCTACAACAGCGGCAGCTTCCTTCATCGGTTCTGCCACAACCTTATATCCTGCTTGAGTATATATTTCACCACAATTGGTACACATATACTCATTGTCTTTACTTTTCTCTGCTGCAGACGCTACTCGTGCTAAAACATGCAGGCTGAATTCATTCTGATATGCTTCTTTGACCCTTATTATTTCCTCCTGATAATCCTGAATCTGAGATTTCAAAAATTCAATTTCTTCCTGCAAGGCAGGTATGGTAGGCTGATCTTGCAGAGCGGTAGGCTCCAGTGGAGGCAAAGGTTGTGCTTCATCATTTTGATCAGTATTCCCCGTAGGTGGTTCTTGTGTGTCACCTGGGGAAGTGGCTGTTTCTTGTGTTGCAGCCATTTGGTCACTATTACCTTGGGTGTCGGCAGCTGGTTCTTGTGTGTCAGTTGTCTTAACATATGATGTCACGAAGCTATGAACGCTCTGCATCTCAACTTCTGAGGGTGAGGGAGAGGAGCTTTGAGGACCGGTGGGAGTACAGATCCTTAAAGTGATGGGTGGTGAACTAGAGGGGTTAGGAAATTTAGCTACTACCGATGACCGAGTTCTTCGCTTTGGTAGAAAAGCAGTGAATTTAGGCATTTTTCTCTTCTAGCCAGCTTCCTTTAGGATAGGGGTAGTAGCCGGAGCAGCAGGTGCCTTAGCTGAAACCCTAGTTTTTCTTCTTTTTGATGGGGTTGCCTTTCTCTGTTGCTTTTTTCGTTTAAGCAGGATAATGGGGATATTGTCGTCGAAATCATCAGTAGAAATGCCAAGTATGGGAATGGCAGAGCTGGTTCTTTTGGGAGATGAGGTTGTTCTTGCGGTCATTTCTACTACTGCTTGTTCATTCTCAGCAACTTGCGGGGATGTTTGGTGAAATTGTTCAGGGATGTGCTCTACTTGCTGAGGGTTTTCTAGAGGGTTTGCTCAGGCATGTCCTTCGTTTGCTGAGGAAGTTCATGCTCTAGTTGTGGAATTTCTGCCTCCTGCTGGGGATGAATGGGGGGTGGAGGGTTATTTAAAGCGAGGGCTCTATTAATCAGTAATTGGGCTAAGTGGTGATGTTTTAGGGAAAGAAGTGGACGCTTTGCGTTAACAGCATAACGTGACATGTTTTTGAGACAACCCAATAGATAATATGGCATGTTTATTAGCTGACCATTTCTCAAATGATTTAACAGGATGAAATCGTGCTGGTAAATTGCCTGGTAGCGGCCTTCGCACGTCAGGTATTGCTTGACAAATTCAGCAACTCTCGGCCACGGTTGAGGTAATGACCGAAGTGCTACGCCTCTACCCTTAGGTTCTACCTGCTCGCCTGGTCGAAGAAAATCCTGCTGCGCATTAAGAATCAGGTGCTTCCTGCTGAACCACCGTATGCCATTAGCTGGTAGCCCGGTAGCTTGGGCTATCACTTCCTCTGTGACTGGGATTCGAACTCCTTGGACGACAGAGAATCCTTCTGTTAAATTATATGCAAACTCAAGGACTTGCTGCTCATTAAAGTCCGGAAGTCTCCTGAAATACTCTATCCATCCTGCTTGCAAGAAAATTTGATAAATGTCCGGATAGAGTTCAAGGACTGCTGTCGTGCCAGGTTCATGTCTAATGAGAGTTCCTCCCATGGCTGTTGTTTCAGTGAATTTCAGAGTTCAGAGCTGAACTTCCAATTTCAGTTCAGAGTAAAAACGTCGCAAATGGTAACATGCGGTGATAGGGTGGCTTTTACATATTACTGGGAGAGTTCAGGGTGGCAGCAGTTGGCGTGGTGTATCATTATAAGAGTTGCTTTGGTACTCCCACCCTTCTACGTGTGAGCGATATGATTGGAAGTATAATTAATTGATAGTCCTATGAACTTCTCTACATTATCTATTATTTAATGTCCATTCATAAACATGCGTACCTTCGTATTTTACCTTTTTGATTGCTGCGTCAAAAAGTCTTATCTTGTCCTCTGCTGGGTCATAATGATTACCACGGATCTGAAAGTGTGGGAATACCGGTGATTTGTAATGATAATGATGGAAAGTGATAGTAGGGTGCTATAGTCATCACAAGAAGTGATGTATTTTATCAAAATTTGTTCCTTGGGGCTGCAGTGGTAAGACTGGTGTGCATGAGGGAATTCGCTAGGAAGGGTATTTCGTGACCGGGAAGCGATGTTGTAGCATCGGGATTGGTGTTGCAGCAACAGGGAATCATCAGGAAGAAGATATTTGTAAAAACGGGAAATGTACTAGAGTTATGGAAATGGTGTTGCAGCAACGGGAATGGTGTTGCAGCAATGGGAAATGGTGTTTGGGACAACAGGAATGATGTTGCAGCAACGGGAATGGTGTTGCAGCAACGGGGATGGTGTTGCAACAACAAGGAATGGTGTTGCAGCAGCGGGAATGGTGTTGCAGCAACGAGGAACGGTGTTGCAGCAACGGGGAATGGTGTTGCAGCGACAGAAGTTCCGCATCCGCAAAGTAATCCCTTTGAAACTTTTGTTTTCAGCTACTTCCCAAGCTAAAATCTGCAAAATACTGAAATGTAATATCGCAATCCTTGGCAGGATTTATTAATTTCTTAAAAAAAAAAGAATATCTAACCTAAAAATTGCATAAATAATAGAAGTTCAAGTGCTTTGAGGGATAGCAAGTTCCCCTGGAAAAGAATACTGTTTTATTGTCATGCAAGTGGCTTTAAAATCTTCCTTGGAAACCGGCCGCTGGTATAACCAAACTCGGTAGCCATTTACTAACAGTGGTGTTCTGCTCCCATCAATTGTTAAAAGTCTAACTGTTCCATTTGGAAAAACAGCATCCACTTCATACGGTCCTAACCACCTTGTTCTTAACTTCCCTTGAAAATTCTCGAAACGGGAATCATAAAGTAGAGCCCAGTTACCTTTCTGGAACTACTTTTGCTTGATGGTTCTGTCATGCCATCTGCTTCTTTGTTGTTGTATCATCATTGTTTGATGGATGGCCTCCAGTCTTTTCTCATCCAATTCCTGAAGCTGCTGCAACCTGGCTGCCTGTGCATCAGTTAAATCAAGGTTAACAGCTAAAGCAGTTCTTAAGGTTTTGATTTCAAACTCTACAGGGAAAATAACATTCTTTCCAAAAACTAACTCATAGGGTGAAAAGCCTGTTGTATTTCTCCAAGTGGTTCTATAGGCCCATAAGGCTTCAGGCAGTCTCTGAAACTAGTCCCTTCTATTCTCCTTTATAGTTTTTGTCAAGATAGCTTCAATGACCTTGTTGGTACTTTCCACCTGCCCATTTGCTTGGGGGTGGTATGGTGTAGTCATTTTGTGCTTGATATGATATTTTTGGAGCATATCTTTGAAGCCATGAGAATTAAAAGGAGGTCCTCCATCAGTGACTAATTCTCTGGGTAGTCCAAATCTAACAAATATTTCTTCAAATAAGAACGTTAGTACTGCTTCTTCATTAGCTTTAATGAGTGCTTTGGCCTCTACCCATTTAGTCATATAATCCGTGCATACTAATATGTACACTCTTTGATTAGATGGAGGATTAATGGGACCTACAAAATCTAATGCCCATTTCTCAAAAGGTTCAAGAGTTACCTGGGGATTTAGTGGCATTTCATCCCTATGGTTAGACTGGCCCATTCTTTGACAGTTGTCGCATGCCTTCACATATTTTCTGGCATCTTTAAAAAATGATGGCCAATAATACCCCATTCTAAGTACCTTGTGTGTTGTTCTTTTGTCTACAAAATGTCCTCCACAAGGGTCATCGTGACAAGCTTTTAGTATGTCATAAATCTCGTCTTCCCCAATACATCTCCGGATTTCCTGATCTATTCCTGTATGGAACAGACATCCGCTTATCCAGTTGTACCTAGCACTTTGCTGAATGATTTTCCTTTTTTCTCTGTGCAATAGGTGTGATGGTAATTTTCCTGCAACTAAGTAGTTAGCAATATCTGCGTACCAAGGTGAGTGGGTAGAGACTGCAAATAAATACTCATCGGGAAAAGAATCATCTACTGGAATATTTTCATTAGTTTTTAATCGAGAAAGAAAGTCAGCAACTACATTTTCTTTTCCTGGTCTATCTACAATTGTGATATCAAATTCCTATAATAACAGTAACCATCTAGTGACTCGGGCATTTGTAACTGATTTATTCATTAAGTATTTAATGGCCGAGTGATCGGTATGCACAAAAGTAGTATAACTAGTGATGTAATGCCTAAATTTGTTGATATCATAAATAACTGCTAGAAATTCTTTCTTAATGACCGTGTAATTGAGTTCTGCGGGAGTCATGTTTTTACTAATGAAGTAAATGGCATAGGGAAGACCATTTTCTTCTTGTCCCAGGACAGCTCCAATGGTAGTGTTTGAGGCGTCAGAGGATATGTGAAAGGGGAGTGCCCAATCTCGTCCTCTCAAAATGGGAGCTATGGACAACTGATGTTTAAGCTGATCAAATGCTTTTTCACAGTCATCATTCCACTTAAATTCAACGTTTTTCGTTAATAACACAAACAGAGGGGAAGCTATCTTAGAAAAATATTTGATAAATCTTCTATAGTACCCTGCATGTCCTAAGAAGCTCCTTACTTCTGTCTAGGTTTTAGGAATAGGGAGGGTCAAAATTACCTGTATTTTTGCAGGATCGACTTGAATTCCTAATAATGAAACATAATGGCCTAATACAATGCCTTCATTCATCATCATATGGCATTTCTCAGTACCTAAGGCAAGATGTGCTTCAATGCACCGCTTAAGTACTTTTTCAAGATTCTGCAAAGCATCTTCAAAGTCAGTTCCATAAGGAGTAAAGTCGTCCATAAAAATCTCTAGAGAATCATTTACCATATCAGAAAAGATACCTATGACCGCTCTCTGAAATGTCGCTGGTGCATTACATAGACCAAATGGGAGAACCCTATAAGCAAAGGTCCCCCAAGGGCTAGTAAAAGTGGTTTTATCCTGGTCCTAGGGTGCAACCCTTATCTGATTATAACCGCTAAATCCATCCAAAAAGGAAAAGAACTTCTTACCAGCTAAGTTATCTAATACCTGATCAATGAATGGTAACGGGAAATGGTCCTTTTGGGTGGCCTTATTTAGGGCTCTATAGTCTACACATACTCACCATTTCCCATTTTTCTTGGGTACTATTACTAGCGGAGAAACCCATTCACTATTGGATATGGGGTATATAAATCCTGCATTTAACAATTTTTAAAGCTCTTCTTTTACTATTTCCCTTAGATTGGGATTCATCCTTCTTTGGGGTTGACAAACTGGACGGGATCCTTCTTTAATATAAATACGGTGAGTGCACAGTTCAGGGGAAATCCCTTTCATGTCTGTATAATCCCAAGCAAATGCCTCCTTATTTTCTTTAAGTAGCTTCATTAACTGTTGTTTTTGATCGTCTGTTAGGTTAGGATTTATATTTAATGTTTTACCTAGTTCGATTTCTACTGTCACACTTTTGGAGGGACTGCCAGCTAGTATCTGAGATGAATTTTCAGTTTCAAGGTTGTTCTGGGATTCTGATTCTAGGATTGTAGTGAGGTGATTATGTATCTCTGAGCTAACCGAAGAAGGTTCAGAAATAAAGTTGTTGATTAATTCATCTTCAGTTGAGTTTTTGAGAGTTAAAGCTTGTCCGATTGTTAAAATAGGTTGGGTCTCCTCATCCTCATAGT